>VXAK01001314.1:6646-18545 GCA_013399435.1 Arenaria interpres | reverse complement strand
CCAAGTCCTTTTCCCCAGGGCTGTTCTCTATCCATTCTCTGCCCAGCCTGCATTTGTGCATGGAACTGCCCCAACCCACATGTAGGACCTTGCACTTGGCCTAGTTGAACTTCATGAGTTTCACACAGGCCCACCTCTCAAGCCTGTCCAGGTCCCTCAAGATGGCATCCCTTCCTTCCAGCACGTCAACCAAGCCACACAGCTTGGTGTCATCAGCAAACTGGCTGAGGGTGCACTCAATCCCAACATTCATGTTGCCAACAAAGATGTTAAAGAGTCCCAGTCCCAGTACTGACCCCTGAGGAACAACCAGTCATCACCACTCACCACTTGGACATCGATATGTTTACTCTTTTGCTATGTTTGCTCTCTGAGTGTGACCATCCAGCTGGTTTCTTAGGAACAAGTCTAGTACAGGAAAGCATTATCCTTTTAGAATTTATTTGTATATTAATATTTTGACTCTCAGTGTATCTACTTGTTTATGAGAACTGGGAAAGCTAGTTTGGGCTTTTTCTGGTGGTTTTTTTTTTTGTTTGTTTCTTTTTTCCACCTTCTCTGCATTCTGAATATGATAATTGAGAGATTTAGAAATAAATTTCTAATTTAATCTGAATTTCTTTATGTGCCAAGCCTCTGTTAACACAAAACAATTCAGATATCTCATTCTTATGAAAACATTTTAAGAAAGAAAGTCCTATATAATTGCATTTAGGCTGAAATGCATCCATATGGATGACAACAACTGTAAAAAGAATAGATCCACTTTTGTCAACAATCTTACAATTTCTTTTCATGAATAACTTATGCTCTATTTATGCTCAATTTCTGTCTAAGTTCCACTGGAAAGTTATACAACACACCTTTTGCATATAAATTGTGCTAGGCAAAAATCCACGCGTAGTCCAGAGCTCAAAAGCCTGATACTTGGGGATACCCCAAATATTCATGAACAGCCTGATTCATCTGGCACCGAAAAATTAAGCGAAGTGTGTGGTGCTCAGACTAATGACCCTCCAATGCTTTTCACTGGACTGGCTATTACTTCATTAGTATTCAACTCCTATCATAGCTTGAAAGCACAATAATGTTAAACTAGAAAAAAGGAAAACATGCTGTTCCTTAATTGTGCTATAGCCTTTTTAACGGAAAGGATAATCCCTAAAAAGAAAAAATGATAACTACAAGCTTTATATCATTAACAGTAATGTTAACTAATTAAAAGCCATGTTAATGTTTGTTAGCTAATGTAGGAAATAACTGAAGTAAAGGACAGAAATAAGAAGAGGAAGAAAGGAAAGAAAAAACAAGTGCAAATAGCCAAGGAGCAAAAAGAACACTGATAGCCCAGAAACACTTATGGCTAATTGTGCAGAGCCGGTGAGGGGAAAGGAAGAAAAAAGCTACAAAAAAGAAATCAACAAATAGAAACACTATGAGCTAAAATCCTAATCTTCAAGTAGATTTTAAAAGGATAATGCTTTCCTGTACTAGATAACAGCAACCGGTGCTGTAATTCACTTTCAGAAATAGGACAAGTTTATCATGAAACCATTTTGCTGCTATGTATGCAGAACTTTGGGCTCAGTTTCTTCCTCAGAACTAAATATGGTGGTGTTATTCCTAACAGAGTTTATTTTTCTATTAACATATTTTTATTCATGTTTAGTACAGGAAACTGTCTCATGCAAACATATTTTAAGAACATTTTTCTATCCATCTGTTTTCTGACATGAAAAAATAATTTAATTATATTTTCATGTACAATAACTAATGAATATTTGTGCCTATTCATTTTCAGAGTAAAATGAAATTTAAAACTGTATTTCCATCTGATATTGTATAGTATGCTGTGCTTTCCATGACACTTGATTGCATTATGTACTTTACAACACAGAAGTGTTACTAATTGTTTAAAGAGTATTTTAAAGAAAGCATTATCTAGTTCTTTTTACAGGAGAGTAATTAGCATATGTCAGTGAAACAGTAGTTTTGCAGTAAAAGCAATATCATTTTTTCCTAGCATGTACTTGTATTCCTCATAAATGCATCATTCATGATTACTTAAAAGAACCTACAACTGTAATCATCTTTATCATGGGTTAAAAACCAACCAACCCAACAAAAAAGTAAAAGCAGAATCTCACATTCAAATCTTGCCTTGTTGGCCTTCCCCTTGAGTCTAACCCATAAACACTCTACACTGTCATTCCCATTACTAAGTTCTAGGCATTCAAATATGTTTCTAACATAATTTTAACCATTTTAGTCAAAGTAGATCAAGATAAAGTGTATACTTGTGTAAAGATAGCCACAAGCTTCTCTCTTTCTTTTTTCTAATATCAGGTAGTCTATGTTGTTTTAATACTATGACATGCTAAAGTAGAGTAATTTGCATAGAGAGCAGCATTCAACTCAATTTGAGGCTTTTAGACATGACTAGCTAACTACAAAAAAACCATTCAAAGTTACAGGTATCAACAATACTTAAACTGTATTAACTGAACTCACACAAGTTTATGTGTAAGCAGGTTTTAAATATACCTATGAGGAAATATTTCAGTTTTATGAAGCTGTATCCATTGCACTAAATCTTTTCTCTAAAGAAGAGAAGTAAATTTATCACGCAGTTCATTCTCAAATGTATTGATCAGATACAGCAAATGAAGATGCTATCTTGTTTTCTATTTTTATGCCTCCACAACTGCATTTGTGAGATTTCTGATGGGAAACTCAGAACAAAGATTAACTGGGATGATAGTTTAGTTCTTTCTAAGGTAATATTTGCATAGCGTGAAAGAAGTTTTTTAGAAGGAGATATTGTCTCAAATAGGTATAGGAGAAAAAAAACAAAAAAGCCTTCTTGTAAACAGAAACCCATACTAATTTTTGCAGCATAAAAAATTCTAAACTCCTTGAAAAGAATTGCATTAATTCCTGCAGAAATAACATTTAAAGAACTGTTTCTTGTCATCTAAGATGGCAATGCTGGTACTTATAAAGATTATAGACTATGGTCAAATTTTATTCTCTATTTCTTCCTACTTTGGGGACTTCAACTGTTTCTAAATATGCAAAAGAAAACATTTTTAAAAGCTTCACCTCTGGAAGTATAGATATAAAGCATTTTAGAACTGCTAGTATGAATTATAGGGTTCCAAAAAAAAAGAGAAGGAACACACAGGAAGCTTCAAACAGAAAAGACGGATTTCATGGGGCATCTGTTTAGCCAGCTCTAGTTAAAAATGGCATTCAGCTGTAAAACATCAATATGTCAGGCACATTACTAATATAATTTTTATGACAGCATAACATATTGTGAAGACATGATCCTTTTCCATTTTCTTCAGCCCTATTCAGCTGCCTGTCCTATTCACAGATCCCCTTTCAGCGGACCATTTTTTGGTGAAAAACTAAAATCTCTATGGCAGTATTTTAGGCTAATCAGCATCTTTGCCTTATATTCTGCAATTACCATTCAAGTAAGTAATCCTCCACTGTTAAGTATTCTGCAAAACTACTCGTATCTCAGTGTGGCCCAGATGGTAGCATGCACTACAGGTGACTTCACTGAATTCAGAATTTTTGTGCTGCTGCTACCTGTAGGAATTTAGACTGTAGCATGCAAAACAAAGTGAATTAATGAGATCTAAGCTACATATGTATATATGTATACTTTGGTACAGGCAGGAAGAAGTAAATTGTCTAAAATTCCTTTCATTTTACTGAAAATTGTGATTACCTTTTCATGCATGCAACCCACCACAAATTTATGCAATAATTGCAGTATTAATAACATCAAAGTCAACTTCTTTGCAGTTATACACACATAGGTAACACAGGTAACACAAAAGTAAGTTTAACATTTTTTCCTTCCAGGATCCCTGCTTCATGCTTCTCAAAATTTCTTCAAATCACTCACTCATTTCCTTGTTGACACTTCTCTTTCTTTCCAGAATGTCTTTGTATCTGAAAGTATAATACTTCACCATGCAATGAGATGCAAGAAACTTTCATTAAAAGAAAAGCATCCAAGCCTGCCCTCTCTGCATTTCTACCATTGGCAGCAGGTTTTCTTTGGGGCTCAAACAGTGACATCTACTGAGGAAATAACAGTACTGGTATTCTCACTGGGTGCCTTGGTGAAGTTTCCATCTTGTGCTGCTCATAGAAGCTGTAAGCTTCACAGCAGAATGACATAACCTTATTGAAAATTCTATTCTATGAAAATCTCCTCTCCTTTCCCACTGAGCCAGGCCTGCCTTTTCATGGCATAATGGAGTGGTATGAGCAGAAACTAAGCATTCACGCCTTTAGATCAGGGTCTCTCAAGCAGCACTGCTCCCTCTCTCCTTTTTTTCTGTTTTCCTCTGTAACACTGCAAGGTGACGCTCATTAGATAGTTAACGGATTGCTCTTCTCAAACTGAGTCTGGAGGTCTTCCTCTGCCCAATGGTTTCACTAAGAATTTTGTCTCATAAAAAAGCATAGAGGAATTTTTTTTTTGTCTTTTCCTTTGAGGCACTCTGCTGATACTGTGAGTTCTTTCATAGCAAAGTGTAATAATGCCATTAAGCGGAACAAATAATTCTACTCTAATGTTTTATTACATGCAGGCAACATTATAGAAATAGCTCTTCTGGGGAAAAAATGGAGAGTAATGAGTACTAATGAAATGAAAATCATCAACAAGAAATCTACATTTTGAGTTGAGCTATGTTTTCTAGACTGTTGGTAGACTGAAAAACTCAACCATTCCTACCAGCTTTCCTTTTCATTCTTCTTTCCTGTCCTCACTATGAATCTGTGCTGGTATACCTGTTTACTTCTATTTTAATTATTTTAAAATATTATTTAATGAAAAACTGAAATGAAAAAATCTATTTTTACATTGCTGCGGTAGTTTGACCTTGCCAGCTGCTAGCCACCCACCCAGCTGCTCTCTCACTCCCCCTCCTCAGCAGGATAGAAATAGAAAATAAGATGAGAAAGTTCATGGGTTGAGATAAAAACAAGGAGATCACTTATTAACTACGATCATGGGCAAAACAGACTCAACCTGGGAAAAATATAATTTAATTTATTGCCAGTTAAAATAGATTTGAATAGTGAGAAACAAAGATGAAAGATAAAAACATCTTCCCTCCATCTCCCCTTTTTCCTAGGCTCAAATTCACTGCTTCATCCCTCATTTGTCTACCTCCTCTCCCAGAGAACAAAAAACTGGACTAAAAAATAGAAAATTAATAAGAAAAATTGACATTTTATTCTTGATAAATTTTCATGCTTCTAAAATAATCTCATGAGTTTTGAATGGTTGAGGTTGATTATCCTAGTAGATTTTTATTACTTACATTAAGTCTGTGAATTGAGTGCCATTCCTGTGAAATATTGCATTGTTGAGACCCCTTGGTTGGAAACCAGACACTTTCACAGTTGTTTCTAAACCACATACGATTCCTATAGTTTCCAGTTCTGACTTCAGTTCTTCTTCTGTACACAATTTCCTTTCAATACGTGATAAATCAAAAAAGTGATATGCAGACACTATATAAGAAATATAGTATGCTTAATCTAAAATCTAATAACTGAAAATAGCCTCCGTATAAATTTAAATTCATACAATGTCGTATCATAATTACTGCTGCCTTGGGATAAGTTTGCTTTAAAAATCTTTGTAAAAAAACACCCCAAAACAAAATACAATCCAAAATATTTATTATTAGCTTCTCATGTTCCTTTTATAAGAAGATAATAGGGAAATATCAAATCAATAAAATCTTTATATACAAATATATTGATTTCACAAACACTACACTATCACAGTGTCTAATAACAGAAAAATATCCTATGTAGATTGAAACAAAATATGGATTTAACATTACACCTTGTCTGCTAAATATTGTAACTATTAATTTCAAGTTCCTTAAAATGGCACCTATTGAAAGTTCCTCAAATCTGCTAAGAAAATAATAAACTTGTCATGAAGCAGTTACATTGAGGAGTGATGTAAATGTATAATACACAAAATTCTCTGAAAGAATTGATGGAAATTAGAAATATGTAAACCTGTAATCAGGGGACACAAAAGAAAGCATGCAGAGGTTTTTTTTTTTTTGTAGAATCCCAATATTGAATTTGCCTAGTCCTGTGCTGTTTGCTCAAATGAATAATGAATCCTCAGTAACTTTAGAAGTTTGATTTCACAGTCTTCCTATGCATCTATACTCACCCTACCAGAATGATCTTCCACTCTTTGGTGGGACAGTCAGGTGTAATCACAATGTCAATAACAAAAATCATGACAGTTAATACTGAAAATAGATAAGGACATGCCTAGATCAGAAAATAGGTGAAGGAAGGGAAGCTATTTTTCATTGGTACAGACATCCTATGCAAGAGCTAAAAATGGCAAAAAATAAGGGTACTACATATGTTTATTTCATTGCATTTCACGTAGTTGAATTCAGAGACAAGCTCCAGAGGAAATGGAATAAAGAGCTGAGGAGACAGTGCATTCTAGAGTCCATAGATGAGATTTTTATTTTTAAAGGGTTTAGGAGCATTGAGATGCCTAAATCGACTAGGAATAAGCGCTTGGGAGAAAAAAAAAAAAATACACAGCATGCCTCACTGAGCTGTGTGTAAGGAGAGAGGGATGTTACTGTGTCCATGGACACAGCAAAACCCCCTATAATATATTTATCCTGGCTAACTTTAAATCTTGGAAATCAGTAAACGCTAAATAAACAAAAGCCACTGAAACTATATCTCGAAGGTTTCCTAAGAGGCTGTTTGGTAGATGCTCTTTAAAGAAAACAAGAGTAAATATACTCCAATCATTCACATTAAAATGATAGACAATAAATAATTGAAGTCATTCCTTTGTCTATTCCCTTCTCCCGTGACATTAAAATTTTATACTTCTGAATATGATAATTTAAGAAAACATACAGATTATAGCTTGAAAAGATCATCACTTCTGTGTGTCCTGTCACATGTATCCTTAAGTTACAGTATTTATTGAAAAAAAGCTATTTATGTTTTCATTTGCACTTATTTCCATAAGGCTTATTCGTGTCTCTATTTGGCAAAACCTTCTCACTCCATACAATTACCCTTGTTATTGTGAGATTTCTGGAAGAAAGAGGTCGAAATGTAGAGTTAATCATTATGCTGGTGAATAAGGGTGGATACTGCTCTTAGTTTTGTCTCTTATATATAGGTAAATGTAGATAGTTTTGTGGGTTTTTTTCAGGACTTCTGAAAGCAGAGGACTGTTATTCCCCTAACAAAGGAAAGATTCAGCCTTGATAGCTACAATATTGCTATATATTTATCCATGACAGAAATGTTAACATGATCTAGGCAAGTCGCTAAGACATTGGAAAGTGTATGTCAAGAGGTGGGCAACGTTGCTTATTATTGCAAACAACTGAGGTAGGTTTTAATTCAGAAATGTGGTTCTCTTGACAGGCATTTTACACTCTTGAACAATTATCACATTTGTTATTTGCTAAATAAGACATGAAAATGTAAACCAGTGAAACAATCACATGCACATATTATACTGAACACTTCATAATGTCCCTGTAAGCTGTGGAAAATTCAGTATTGATTTCAGCAATATATTTCCTTCAGGAATTAATATGATTCAGTGCATGCCAAAGCGAGATTGTAACTGGAGATACAGTGAACTATCCAGAAGTCATTCAGGAGGTGACAGAATACCTCACTGACTGTGTATCACTTATTCAGTGTGTTCTGGTAGTCAATGGAAAAAATGAACCTATCTGTATGAATTTCCTAGTGCAGAAATCAGGATATCAATTCATTTTCTTCTTGTTTCTGTTTTTGTCTCACTGGGAGAAGCAGCCTTACAAGCTTCGCTTCCTATCTGTAAATATAAAATTTTGAACAGGACCATGACTTAATGCAGTTACTGTGAAAACCAGTCATGTCCTACTATGTTGGTTTGCGCTCATGACATACTTTGAACTTTATTTTATTCTTCCTTTTTCTTTCATCTGTGGCAATGATAATTCCTTAAATCCAAGCCACTGAATTAAACAAAATACTTCTAAGTTTTGTAACTCAAATATATGACACCCAGGGTGCTAACGCACAGGTAAATTGCTTCACTTTTTTAATTTTCCTAGTAGTGTACTACAAAGCAGAAATGTTTGCTTGTGAGTCTATAAAAAAGTGAAAAAGTCAGGAAAAAAAAGTGCCACTCAGTCTACGATATATTGATATATTTTTCTTATTTACTACTAAAAGCTAAGGCATTCATTACCCCTCTTATGGCAGCACAAGATATGTAAATCTGTTGCAACTGCTTTGTGACAGATGGTAGAAGTATTTAATATGCCTGTTTCCAGTTTACTTTCTAAGTTCAATACATGTTGTTAAAAGATTGGAGGCTGAGCAGGAAGGAGGAAAGCTTCTTGTTTGTCTTGATAGAAAAGCTTCATTTTGGGTTGGGAAGGGCCATTTGGAGACAGAAAGAGACAGCTTTGTCTCTGAAATCTTTTGAGCATGACCAGCCTTGGAGAACCTGGGAGTGGAGGTCTGGCAGCACAAATGTACTCTGAAAGACGCAGTAATTCGCCAGGGAGATACCTATAGAGGGAGTTAATTCATGCATGGTGAAGTCTCTGAGATGATAGAGGGCAGAAATTTTTGAACAGGGATTTGTTGAAGACCGCCTATCCCAGAAAGCCCCTAGAATATGTTGATCTGTTAGTTTTTGAGTAAAATATTTGTTCTTCAGGAGCTGTGTTATTCTCAAATCTTCAAACCTTTCTCACCATCAGATTGGCATTCTCTCCAAGTCTTACCCTGGGTTTGTGTCTTCTTTCAGTATTCCAGACATGCACTGGTGTGAGAGATAATAAGCCTTCAGTCCTTCTGCGTTTTTTGACATTTTCACTTCAAACAAACAAACAAACAAATAGTAGAAGGGAAAAAGGGAGGAGTTGCACTGAAAAGATCTGGTGGACTTGGGCCCCAGCCACAAACTTCCAGACTTTTCCTTTCCATTACTGGCAACATTTGAAATAGAAGATAGCTAATCACATCACAGAAGCTATGAAGCCAAATCTTTAGTGGAGACATGACTGTGGCTTCATTCTGCTCTTATCCACATAAGAATTTGCACTAACATCATTATAATCTTTAAATTAGAGAGGATAACTAAACCTGTTTGTCTGTCTTTCACAGACATAACTGCTTCAACATAAACGTGCTTCAAGAAGCCTTCAGGCTTAAGAATCTGTATAAATGTGCCATATACTCAACAGGAAAAAAAAAATAAAATCAGCAATGGGAATTTCAGGTTACAAATCTAGTAATTGTTTTAACTTAAAGGACGTAAACCTCAAATGAGAAAACACAGAAACACTTTTCCAAATGTACATCCTTAGCTCTTGTACAAGTCTGTTTCTCTTTAGGAAATTGCCTCAGCAAATATCGCCAGAGAAGACGTAATTTTGCTGGAGGGAAAAAAAGCTTTACAAAATAAATTTTGCAACTTCATGGACTGAAGCATTAAGAATGAAAAAAAATGGGACGCCAAATACACCACATGCTTTCCTTTTTGATTTTAAGAGGAAGGAAAATTATTCTTAAAAGGTATGCCAATTCAAAACCTTGGCAATCCATTAGATTACTTAAGGCCTCAACAGAAGGCTTATGAACAATCTTACTGATCACATGCTACTTATTTTCTTAAGTAAACTGTGAATTTAATGTTTTTTCATATATGGAATTTTTCTAGGAGACATTAAAATATTTCCTTTGTTTTTTGCCCAGTGGTAATAATTTTCAGGAAAGGTTAACATTTTCTACTTCAATTAATTGTAAAAAATCATCAAAGAGAATAATTTTGAAGCTTTATTGCCCTCCTTGCCTTCATATGAATTTATTTCTGCAGCCATAGAATGTAAAGGTTATGATCATTATCTCTAACATTTGCAACATCTAATAATTGTATTATAATTTACTATATTACTTCACTATACAGATAAAAAATGTCAATTTACAAGTGCAATAGCACATTTTTTTACTGGAAAAAACATTGATTTTTCTCATGCTAGTGATGTGTTTGTGCAGTTACAGTTAAGTTTGTCAAAGTTTTCATCATAAACCATGCATTTCAGTGATTTATAACTAGTATATCAAATTGTTGCGGTCTTATATTTCACACAGGGTATACAGTTTTAGCAAGGGAGAAACATCCATTTTACATTTTTGGTATTATTTTAGATATTATAGATACATTTGACAGAAACATAATGCAGGTATATAACAAACTCAGTTTAAAAATTTCCCATGGTACTTTAGAGTAATGGAGAATTGTCACCCTTTATTCTGACATAATCTGTAATCAAATGGGATTTTTGAGGCATTCAGAGAATTTACTATCCAGGGCAATAGAGACCTGGTTGTCTGGGATGATTAAAAGAGAAGGGTGAAAATACTGAAGTCACAAACGCTCAGCAGGGAAAAAAGGGGCCTAGAATTTGCAAGTTGAAATTGATGCTGGAGACTGACCCATGGGTACAGTCCAAGAGGACAACACAGGCACGATCTGGAGGTAGTGAGGGACTCCACGCAGACACTGAGAATCACATAGGAAGCCAAGCACACAGTCACCACAGGCCATAGCCATAGCTCATAAACAGGTTGACAGCAGTTGCAAGCACAAGATTGAGGCAGAATATGCTACTCTGTCTTCTAAAACACATGGGTAGGAAAAACTGTTTCAGCTTTTATGACTGAAGAGCCATCAGAATCTCTGGTCATAGATGACAGAATTTGAGCAGGGTTTTCTTGCAATTTTTTCCTAGTCCTTTCATTTATTTTTTTTTCCAAGTGTAACCTAGTCCTATTGTAGTCTTTTTATAGTCATAGTATATATGTTCCACTAAATTCACTAACTATTATCTGTTAATACTTATTAATCATCATTCAGTGATATTTTATGGTCAATCTTTGTGTTTTTAAATTCATACATCTTTTATTTTCACACAGGCTGTACTCCAAAAAAAGAAAGAGGAGTGAGGGGAATGTAGTTTAACCAATGAAAAATGCTCAGTTCTTAAAAATCCTTTAACTGCTGCCAAAATTCAAGCAAATTATTTGTTCCTCCAACACTCCTTTTGTTTTTTTTTCCATAAGAAATTGCTATTTTAGCCAGATATAGTGCAGGTCATTGGACTCTAATGAAGCCTACCTTCTCTCTGCTTTATAGATAATTCATTTATTGCATTTGTTTTGGATGTTAACTTGATTTCTTTTAACAGTCCTTTTGGGGAATATAAGGGCTACATTTTGTTCTCTTCTTCACATTTGATCTTTAATAGTGTCGCTGTCATCACCACAGTCAGTATTTAAATGCATGTGTGTACCAGGGACACCATTCAATAACACCCTTCAGCCTCAGACATGATAAAACTTCCATTTTAAGTAAATATCTAAGTAGATCTTTTTTTTCCCTCCAGAATTTTTATCAATGGCAAGAGTGGTATTTCTAGGATGCACCACATCTTTTATGCAATCACTGCATAGGTTTCCATGTGCAGTAAACCCAATTTATTCTGAATGTCTCAGACTTATTGTGTACAAACCAAACTACTATGCAGGCACAACTTGAGGGATGTTTCAGACAGAACTGTAGTCTGGTTTTGTCCTTTACCTTCATTAACAGGAAGTTTTCAGTGGCATCTAAATCAGATCTCAGTGAGGCACTTTGCAGAGGGGAAACCATTTGTCGTGGTTTTGACCGAATTGACCAACCAGAACGACAGATGGCCCCTCCCTCCCCCCCTAAGGAGAAGAGAGGAGAGGAAGAGGGGGAAAGGGAAAGAAAAAAAAAATACCAGTCTAGAAAAAGCTA
>VXAK01001312.1:1255-13541 GCA_013399435.1 Arenaria interpres | reverse complement strand
ATAATGCATCAGCTAAGAGACTCATTTTATATATCAGTGATGGAAGGGTTAGCATTCTTAATTGTTCGCAATACTTTATGACAGTCAGCATTAGCATTTTCGAATGCTAATTGCTTCATAAGAAGATCACCAACTGCTCAGTTATCTACTTGTTTCTCTACTGCATTTTGGAGCTGATCAAGGAATTTTATATAGGGTTCTCCAGGCGCTTGTGTGATAGCAGAAAAGGAAGCTTCTGGAGCAGCTGTATCAGGTACCCATCTTATCGCATGCAGTACAATTTCTTTTACTTGCTCAAAACACTGTCCATTTGGGCTTGCGTGTCAGGAGTAGCCCGAGGCCCCTCACTGACGAGCTCAATCACACCAATATGATTTAAATTGCCAGTGAAGTTATCCATTGCCTTGGCAGTCGCGAGATCACAGTACTCGGTCATGAATACAGCCGAGTATATTGCATATTGCATAGCCGACTAAATCATACGCAACAACAGTTTCCAGTCATGAGGAGTCATAACATATCTATTACCAATAAGCTAAAGGTATATACCGATTAAAGACCATAGTCCTTTACCGATTTTCTCAACTCTTTTACTGCATCATAAGGTAGAGATTCCCAGCAGGGCTGCTGGCCAGCTTCGATAAGTCACAGGGATAGCTTGTAGCAATTCTGTATCTCCCTTGGCTATAGCTTCTTTTCTACATTGTTCCAGAGCACCCTAATACACAGCCTGGGTCAGCACAACACCCCCAGCCGCCCCCCTCAGTTTGTCATCAGAGGGGTACAGATTCGGCTCCTTTACAAGGTTCACAGGACCAGGGTCAAAAGGATGGTCCTCCCCAGAGTCTGATTTTTCTGACGCAGCGATACAAGGAACTGGCAGCAGTAGAGCAGAGGAGTGCTCTGGGTGTTCAGGGGGATCAGTTTTTGCCTCTTTTCTAATCTGTGTCAAGGCTTCTGACACTTGACGCCACACTGGTACATGTTTGGCGGCTGCTGTATCTGTTCCTGTCACCGCATTCCAAAGTTTTGTTCCTGTCTTGTCCCACACACCCCAGTCAAAGGTGTCCATCGGTGGAAACTCAGGGACATTTCTCCTGACCCAGTCTAAGAAAGTTACTAAAGCCAGCGTAGATATGGATCGATTCTGAGTTTTTGAAATATATTGTAGTACTTCGAGATTCATTTGCTGCTCTTTCGGCACAGTGTTTCCCATAGTTGCCGATCGCTCACCTCTGTCCTGCAGGAAGGTGATGGGCTGGCAGTGAAGTCAGTCCTCGAGTCAATCCTTGGTTTGATCAGGCTACGCTACTGGTCCGGCTGTCTTTAGTCTCTTGATTCATGCCCCATGTTGGGCGCCATTTGTAGCGTATGAAGGCACGGACCCCGGTCGGAGGAGCAACCAGAATCGTTTATTGCAACAAACACGCAGCTTACATAGTACTAAGTATCTTCTTTCCCAGCCAAAAAGCCCCTGCAACCCTCAACTGCCAGGCAGGCAGAATTCCCCTCAATCAGTGTAGTTGACAGGCATTGTTTATGGGTCCTTATGGGCCGTCCCCTGCCAGTGTTCCTGCTTCTTCTGTTCCTTCTTCTCATCTCTGCCTCTTCCACAATCCTGTTAATCCACAGAAAACCTTACAGACCACCTACTTCTGTTTGGGTTGCTTGCTGTAGCTTACTCCAAAGGAAAGTAACTTTAAGAAAGATTTTGTTTATTTGTCTTTAAAGATCATTTACTAATCTAATTTGAAATCTGGAAAGATATGAACGCACAGAATAATCCAACATGCACTGATATGTTTATAGTAATGTAAAAGCTCCAATAATGGCGGGTCTGGGCCTGACATGGCTACTTTCTGACTTATGTGCCTATGTCAACACTGTTTAAAGGTAAGGTAGCACCATAACTTTTCCTGTATTTCAACTAATGTGGTTTTATCAGAAGGTCTTAATTTCCAGTTTGTCTGGAAATATTCCTCAGAGAGACTGTTGTCTTGGATTGGGGGTGGAGCAGGGTCAACTTTCTGGTCAATAAGAGAGACTCTTGCTTCTACTTGTTACTGTGGCAACCAGAGTCAGCTAACTTGGTTGTTTACCCCATGGAGGTTTTGCACCTTTAGGGAGGGGTGGACAGATCAGGTGACCGAAACTGACCAATAGGGTGTTCCATTCCATCTGCCATGCTCAGTAGAAAAGTTGAGGGAGAAAAGGGGTCAGGTTGGCCATTCTTCAGTGGTTGTTCACTGGCATAGGTTCTTCAGTGGGTCTTTTCAATGTGTATGTTTAAGGAGAACCCTGTGAGTTTATGTACCTTTGATCCCCATCAGTGTGTTCCAGAATCAAGTTCCCATTCACCACTAAGACCAGTCTGGAACTTTTCCAGTGCTTACCAGTGACATTTCCCTGGAAACTTGTTACAGTTTTGTATATATTTTTATTTCGTTATTTCATTTTTTATTATTCATTATTATTAATAATTCATTCATGGAGTTTAGTTTTTTCTGAACTCATAAATATTTTTATCTGTCTCCTTCCTCTCCTTGGATGAAATACATTCTTTAGAATCGGAGTGTGGGGAATTCAGTTAAATTTGTTATGATTTATAGCTCAGGTGATTGAGATTTTTTGTGAACTGTAGCACCTTGTAGCTGACCATCAGTGTTCCTGTCCATCTTCTAATTCCCCTAAAACCCATTAATCCTTTCAGGAAATGGGTAAGTATGTTCTCATGTTTCAATGAAACTTAAATATGTGAAAAGTTCAGCTGCACCTCAGATAGCCCAGAATATGATTAAGTAGGAAATCTTCCTGAAGAGAAGGACTAAAAGTTCAGTGTTACTTTTTTGTAGAGTCAAAACATAGCAGATGAGTCCTGGATTATCTTAAAACAACCGAATATAACAATATAAAAGCTTGGGAAAAGAACCTGATCTTAGTCATGTTTAGTGGACATATTTTTGCAATAACCTCTTGTGCAGCGTTGGTAGTCTACCTTAGCATGCATTATGGCACAATAAAAGTTGTATAGACCAACAGAATTTTGAGGACTCAATATCCGCACCATACTCATTTCTGGAGTTTTAGTTAAGAAAAAAAAATTAAAATATTGGTCCTAGTCTTAATTCTCATCAACAAGTGGAGGCTTTAGATAAATTTTTGAAGCTCATCGTACAGTTAATCTACTCTTGCTGATAACTACTGCCTGCATCAAACTAAGTCCCCACTAAATGTCACAATTTGAAGATTCCATTTAAAAGTGTACTCAGGGTCTGAACCAAAATTATAAGATATTCTCACCCATTTTCTTTATAAATCAGTAGTGTTTCCAGCTTTACTATATACAGGTTTTTGGGTAGTTTGCTAGATTCTTCTTGTTCTTGCTTTTCACAACCAAAGATTGCTTTTCACCACTTCAATAAATTTTGAAATAAAAAAAATATTAAAAAACCAACTGTTTTTTATGAGATAAGAAAAAGTTTTTTTAGATCTTTTTCATAAGCAGAACAGAAATGTAAATTCAAAACTTTCAAGATTACAACTGTTACATCAGTAATTTGAAATCTAGGATGTCATCCAGAGAGATTTTGTGTAACATACTTGGTCACTTATCTGATTTGTGTTATTTTGTTTTGAGCATATTCTGGTATAAGGAATCACTTTTTTTTGGGTTTTTTTTTTGTAGTCTTATTCAGTCGTACAACACTGGTTGAATTTTCCACTCCACCATTTCATCTTTTCAGTTATTTTTCATTCAGATTATTATTCTGGGGAAAAGAAAATACACCCTATACACAGACTGATTAATGATTAAACAACCCATATGATCTAATAAATACGGAAATGCCGCATTTATGGAACAATTATAGTTGTCATGCATAACCAAAGTATTTACTCCTATTTCTCGATGTTATGCTGAACCTTCTACTGCACATTTAAAGAACTGAGGGGAGAAGGTAGGTTTTCAAGAAGTCATCACCATCCTGAGGTCTTATCTGGAATGATGCACCCGTGGTGATTGCTTCCCCCTCAGTCCTGGGTTATGTTTTCTAGGACAGCCTGACTTCTTTTTCTCAGTTCCCTGATACTGCTTGAAAGATGCACAATAGGCTCCTCTCTCTTCCCTTCCTGACTAACCACACAGGGACCAGAGGAAAAATAAATCCAATAAACAGCTGGCATGTCTTGAAAAGGAGTCAGGATAATCTAGTCCAACCATCAACCTAACTCTGACAAAAACAAAAAGCCACATCTCTAAACCATGTCACTAAGCACTATGTCAACCCATCCTTTGAATGCTTCCAGAGACGGTGCCTCAGCCACTTCCCTGTGCAGCCTGTATTGAATAGCTATTATTCTTTGGTCACTGTTTACATGAAGGAAAGTTTTGTTTTTAATCTCTGCAGCAACTGAGAGATTTCTTTCTTTTTTTTTCAAATTTCTCTTTCTAAACAGAAATTATTCAAATATTTGTCTATACATAGATGTCATGCTTCGATTCCTGTTATATAGGTATACAGGCCAAACAGACCTACACAAGTAAGAAATGGATGGACTGCTAACATTTAAAGAATTGCTTTAGTGTGAAAACAATAGAATACCATTAATTCCTGTATTTGGGAATCTTTAGAAACCTCACAGGCTAGTTTCTCCCCAACTAGCTTTACAATGATCCGCTGCTGTGCTGTGCCTAAAGCAAGCAGCAGTCCTGGTACCCCAATCATGCAGGGCAAGAGATCAACTGAGAACACAGTGAAATCATGGAAAGGTGTGGGAAAAAAAAAAAAAAAAGAGGTTAATGATGTGCGTTGTGTTGAGCTGAGAGATGCCATTTTCCTCTTAAGAAGAATTTTATTTTTCATTCCACACATTTAATTCCAAACATGCTGTCTTATGTTCTCTGTAAAGCAGTTTTAATCTTTCTCTGCCCTTCTTGAATCTTCCTCTGTCCTGCAATATTTATGCCCCGGTTAACCATAGTGTTGTTTTCCATTGTGCCTGAGAGAGAGGGAGAGCCCTGTTCTTTACTTGACCTAATGTTTTCCTTGCTTTGCTTTTAAAATTTCTTAAATGAACAATTTTCTACCATAATTCAACAATGTTATTCTTTAACTTTGTGATGCATTTACCAGCTCTTTGAGTCATAAAAGCGCCTTAACATTATGGAGTAAAACAGAGTATATCTCAGACAACTAATTTGAACTAGCAGAACTCAGCACTATATTTATAGTCTTGCTCTGTATATCGATGCTGAAGGGTCATTAGTAGTCCTGCTACTTCTAGATTTGGCAATGTATAAAACAGCAGTGAGGCAGTTACATAAAAAAGTCTACTAAGACCTACCCAAGATCTGTGTTTACATACTAGCAGCATTAACAAATAGTTTTGTGAAGCTGGTTTTTTTTTGGAGAATTTTTCTCTGTCTTTACAATTAGTAAAATTCCCATAATTAAAATTATTAATTCTGTAGATGATCTTATTCCTACTTTATACAAATTATTTCTTCTCAAAATAGCATAAACCGGGTGGTTGACATCTGATGATACAGTTAGGTTTTGCTTTAAGAGATTATTCAGTGAATCAAAAGCTAAATCCTCAATAAATAAATAAATAAAATTAGCTGTTCAATTAGAGTCTGTATAATGGTATTGGGTCTCCATGCCATCAGACCTGTTTCTGGCAACTGTAACGCACCTGATATTTAGGGGACTTAAAATGGTATCAGATTGCTTTGTCACAGAGTTAGAAAAAACAATCCAATTATCTTTAAAGTATCTTTGTTCTGTCTACTGAATTATCTTTTAAATTATTTTTCATTTGATATCCCTCTTTGTTTAGGTATCAGATGTATTTATCTTCTTTCTAGCCATTTTCTCTTTTTGGAGCTTTAGCAGCTTAGAGAAACTTCTTTCTGTGACATTCGATCAGCAATACAATAATGAAGCTTATGCTTCAAAAAATTATAGAGATGGAAAAGAAGGGAAGGTCTTTAACTCCTTTCTCCTTCAGATCACTGCTAGGCTTTTTTACTTTCAGAGTCTTGAAGACGGCTCTTTCAAAACTAAATTTGACAGTCTTCCACTAGGGTTGTTTCTGTTCTTGAGAACAAAAGCTATGGGATAGCTTTACTACTCCCTTCAAAAACTAAATTGCTTGCTAAATTGCTTTCTAGGCATCAAGTCAAAATTCTTTTAGAGTTGAATTATGTGTAGAAAAGAAGCTTTCCTGAAAGTCATATGAGTGATGCAAGAGACTTCACACAAAAGAAGCAAATACAAGAGGGTGATGTATCCCTGAGGATTTAGTAGTCTCGTTTCTCCCAGTCAGGAGCAAATCTTTCTACTTCTACAATAAATCACATTTGGGGGTGTTCACTAACTCAACAATGGAAATAAGTTCTTATTGCTGTTCTAACAAAAATATTTCCTGTTTATGAGTTTGTATATGATGACTCATATTTACTGTAATGCCTATTCCAGATGTGAACCTAATTTACATAATGAATTAATAGCTTATTTGTGCATCTTGCACAAAGACTTAATTAACCCTTGTCTTCTCTTGCTTACATAAGGTAACAGTTCTTATCTAGCATTGTAAAAATAACGCACATAGTTTATTTTGTGCATGGAAAACACAGGAAATTTTTGAAGAACATTGATAGAAAATGTTATTTATACATTGGTTTCCTGGCATTCCAGATTCTTAAATTTGTAACTTTAGAGATAGATTTAAAGGTGTTGAAAAGAATGAGATGAGAAATGTGGAGATAGCTTTCAAATCATACAAGCGTACTGGCCGAAGACATTCTACTTTGTAAATATTATGTCTGACGTACTTGTATGTTTAAATCCTGTGTCAACCAATCTGGGGACAAATCCAAATGAGCCATGTTAAGATGTGGAAAAATCCTCAGTTTATAAACTCACTTGAAGGGTATATCAATGGTAAGTCTTGATCAGCCAGTGCAAATGGACCACAAAAATACAAATCCTTTATCACATCTGAACATAATTATGCAGAAAGTACCATCTGGAAATAATGTTAACCAAACTAATCTTAGTAGATGTCATTATTTTATCCTTACTTTAACTGTCTAGATGCTGCATCAATTCCTTGCTAATCATCTGGGCTCTTTCACTAAAGAAGACAGGAAGTTTCAAAACTTAATTAATGCCTCCCATTTTAGATAACTATTTTATGATTATATTAGCCATTCTCTAGAGATGCTATTTCCTTTAACTACAGAGCTAGCAAATAAAAAAAAAATAGATTAGACCCCATAAGGTATTTCAGATGGCCAAATTTATGTGAAATTAATTCTGCCTCTTGTGTATAAAATAAACATCAGAACATAAATAGAAAAAAAGACTAGAATGAAAAAATGGGTTGCACAATGAAAGGGAAGTCTATTGAAAACTAGTGATTTTGGAAAGGCCAGGAGAGAAAAAGAAAAAACAACCCACTAATAAAATAAACCCATAATAATAATAAATATATACTTATAATAAAGGAAATAAAATAAAACCCAGTAAATCTGCCATGGCTGATTTTTCCTAAGAATTAGACATAACTAATGCTGTCATAATTAATGCTTGGTGTAGAATAAAGTTTACTATTTAAAAGTAATTGTAATTCTTACAACTCTAATTGAAAACTGTTGGACTGAGGTGGAAAATCTATGCAGAATGATTAATGAAAGCAGTGTATTTGTTAGGCATATATTATGTGGAATATTTAACTGCTTCACACTCGTCTTCACAGTATTTGATTGTTAGTTTGGGAAATAAGCAGAGCAATAGTCAATGTTAATGGCATTCAATCATATATACACTATATATGTAATTATGCAGAAGAGGAGGCTGAGGGGGGACCTCATTGCCCTCTACAACTACCTGAAAGGAGACTGTAGAGAGGCGGGGGTTGGCCTCTTCTCCCAAGGGAATAACGACAGGACCAGAGGAAATGGTCTGAAGCTGCGGCAAGGGAGATTTAGATTAGATATTGGGAAGAATTACTTTACTGAAAGAGTGGTCAGGCANTTTTTTTGGGTTTTTTGTTTGGTTTTTTTTGTGGGGTTTTTTTGTTTGTTTGTTTGTTTTGTTTTGTTTTGTTTTTTTAATGTGGTTGGACTCGATGATCTCAGAGGTCCCTTCCAACCACTAAGATTCTGTGATTCTGTGATTCTGTACATATCATGCTGTAATTCTATTTCAAGTCGTAAAAAGTGAAGAAGTTCCAAAAAGTTCTGTATGATCAATTTGGAAGAATCCCACTTAACAATGATTGATCTGCAGTTGGTTCTTGAGATAATACTACTAATTCTAAGAATAATTAAGACTTGTGAGTTCATTATAATGCTAAGAATAAAGTAGCCTGATACACTACAACTATACTGGAGCTAATATCCAGCAGTAGAGTGATAACTATACTTAGCTTACATGACCCGGGCTAGAAAATAAAAGCATCTCAAGTTATGGATAGACATCCCCAAGTAGAACAATTTTAATTGTATGTATTGATTCCGAAAAAGGATTCTGCGTGTGAACACATTATGTATTTATTTTCAATACCAATAATAATAATAGCAAAAGTGTAGCATAAGTCAACAAAAGCCTGAAGAGTTTTAACTTCATCGATAACCAAAAACGAAAAAAAATGTTTTCACAAATATTGTTGAAATCTCTTAGAATTGTAACAGACTTTTGACAATATAAATTGTTTTACCCTTATTTGGTCAACTTTTGCTCTCTACAAGGCCAAAGAATTTAATCAACTTTCTTCAATAATTTTCAGATATACTACCTGAATGACCAAAACTTAGTTAGCTAAGGAAATGCTTCTAAATCATATGCTATTTGCTGTATAATTCATTCTCCCTTCTTACATTTACACATTTTGTATCCAGCATAGTTACCTAAACTCCTGTATGTCTTTACACTATCAAAAAACTTGGGTCTTAGTTCACTCTCAGAAACTTCTGCCAGTTCAGGGCAAGACAAGCCCAAATACCAGGAACAGTCTCATCAACATAATGCCTGTGACATTAATTGGCATTGGCAAAAATCATAATTACTGTGCTAAACAATAGAAAAGGAACAAAAGAATATTAAAAATAAGAGGTTGTTGAAAGATGAATTTTGACCTTGAGACCTCTGAAACACAGTTTAACTTCATAAGATGTTCCACACAACCACTCAGGATCTCTGAACAGGAATTAAATCTAAACATGGGCAAAAAAACAGAGACAAACCTACTTTTGGTCCAAAAATACAGTAATGATGGAAATGTCACATTACTTAACACCATAGTATTTTAAATTTAGTAGAAATTTCAGTCATGCCAAAAGTTGGTTCAGTTTATGTTGAATAGGGAAAGTCCTAGTCTAAGAGCAAAATAGCAATCAAGTTGAGAAACTGATATTAAATCAGAAGGGTGAGGCTGGACCTCTGCTTCTAGATCAGCACAAGTTCTTACTTTTTTCAGAACTGCTGTGTCACAGTCAGTGTCACAGCAGGATACATGTTGGAGAAGTTTGTGGACTATCTCTCCACACAAGAGCAGGGGAACAGTGTGAAGAAAATGAGTGGCAGAGATGAACTATTATGAGCTGACTGCACCTCTCATTCCCCAACCACCTGCACTGATCAGGGGGAGAAGGCAGAAGAGTCAGAAGTGAAGTCAAGCCTGTGAAAAACTGAGGAGTGGGGTGCAAGTGTTTTTAGTTTTGTTTTTATTTCTTGCTATCCTACTTTATTATTAATCGGCAATAAATTAAATTAAATTTCCTCAGGTTGAGTCCATTTTGCCCATGACAGTAATGGGTGAGTAATCTCAATGTCCTTATCTCGACCCACAAGCTTTTTCATTGTATTTTCCCCCTTCTGTCCTGCTAAGGAGGGGGAGTCATAGAGTGGCTTGGTGGGCACCTGACAACCAGCCAAGCTAAATGCACAATATTGTTTCCTCTCCCTACCTATGAGGCTGAAGACTCAGTGATTTACTATGGGTTGCAAGAGCCATATTTTGAAGCCTTCTTTGACTGTGACTGTTACGTAAATTATTGGCAATTCATGCTCCAGCTGCATTTCTAATTGAATTGTGCTGGTAAAGTCAGTTAAACTTGGTTTGAAGAGGCCTAATAAACAATGTCCTCCAGGAGATCTAAAAATGTAGCTCATTTCCAGATCTGAATTTACTTCAGGGTAGGTATAGATAGTTAAGTAGGTACCTCAGCAAAGGCAATTGTTCTAAGCCATATAATTTTAAGTAACACAGTAAATACCAAAGTTTTAATCATCCTAGAAGTGTAGGAAGGATTTTTCTGAATTGCTTTATTGGGGTATGCTTCTGTATTCGTCTTATGTAGTAGTACACTTATTTAAATGTTTTATTTAACCTGGCTTTTACATACTAGTCATTTGAATTTTGTTTTTATTTTGGGGTTTGTTGCAGGCAGGGATTTTTTCATTTATATAATTAAATTTTAGAAAAGTCTGTAATTCTAGATAAGGCTGTGGCTAGAACAACTATTTAAAGTGCACTTAAAGACCTTAGTGTTACCACACCTCAATAATTTTCAAATGCTTGATATCATTAGTACTTGCTGTTAATATTTTTAGTATTTCATTTCATAAAACTTTTTAGTTCAATACTGGAAATGATACAAATGAGACAATCTCCCAGTATATCTGCCTGATATATCTGACAATGCCAATCTGTAAAATAGGTCTATAGTATCTGTGTTATTTGATTATTGACTTGTTGCCATACTGTTATTACTTTTTATAGCTATGATGGAATAGTGTGCAATGACCCTTTTGGAAACAGTTCAAAGTAGATTATATAATTTAACTATACCTGAGCTAAAAAAAAAAGAAAAAGAATCTATTCAGCCAGTAGAAAATGTAAATTATGAAAATTAGCATGTTTACATTAAAGGTTTGTTTAGCAGCCACAGTATTCACTGAGACAGAATGATAGAAAGCGTAGAATTAATCTCATTGTGAATTTGTACTGGGTATCTATGTGACTTCCACAAAAAGCTTATCTGGTTATTACTGTAAAACAAATTCCACCAACTTTCCTCGTCTAAGCAAAAAAATCTATATTTGCAGTAAGCTTTAATTAAGTTGCTAAGATTTTATGAAACCATTTTTTCTTTCTTTTTAATTCTCCATATACACTCCACAAACCCCAGCAGAAAACAAGTGTTTATGAAGACAAATCCCCTGTGGAGTGTGTCAGCTGTCACACTCACAGGCTTCCCTTCCTTTTATGAGGCCATAAACTGTTTTCTACTACAGAAAGCTTTGCTTACATGAATTTTAATCTATTTCCTGAAGGGGAATTTTGTAAAGGTTGTCAATTCTTCAGATATACATTAAAATTTCTTACAAGGGCTAAGTGGAGGATTAGGTCTGATCCTTCCGTTAGATTTCAGGGTTTTTTTTATTTGTAACACAAAAAAATGCTTGTTCACTACAAGAAAAAACATTTTGCTTTGTTGGTGTACGGACTGCTGTCAGAAAGTATAAAATGTCTGTTGTAAAATTCAAGATGTCACTATCTTAACAATTTTCATAGTCCAGCTATTTTTTGGGTTGCAGTTGCAACTACACAGAAAGTAGTATTTTTAGAATATTGGCAGTGAGTACTCACTAACTAATTCTGTTTCACAACTGACATTTATACTGTTTTGTGTTTCTCCCTAATCATTATATATGTGAACTTAACAAAAATACCCAAACAAACAATCAGTTGAATAGTAAGAACTAAGAATATGGCTTGTCCATGAATGAAGGCTAAATTTATTTTAAAACATTGTATGTCATAAAACCACTTAAGTCATTATTCAGAGTAGATGGGTAGCCTATTAACTAGCATGCTAAACAAAGACTTGGTATATGTCTGATGATGTCTTTCCATCTTAAATGTCTTAGAAAGACCTTGGATGAAAGACTAAGTTCAGTTCATCTGACTCTGTCTACAGTATTGATGGCTGCATCTGAGATAGTCATCTAGAATGCTATTACATTCGGTGGAGAGCAATAAGGGCTTCTACTGCACAATCCATTTTACCTTGCAGGAAATTAAAACAAATGAACGATTAATCTCAAAATTCCTCTTGCTCTCCACTGCCTATGAGTAGAGACTACAATGCAAATGTTTACGCTATAGATGCTGAGACCTCAATGGCATGAACCTCACATGTAGTTGTTTTACATTATATAGGATTTCACAATTTATGAATTTTAATGTGAAAAAATCAAAATAATGTGCGTGGTGA
>VXAK01001311.1:0-22231 GCA_013399435.1 Arenaria interpres | reverse complement strand
TATACACAAAAAAGGAGCCTGAATTAAAAAAAAAAAAAAAGAAGTGATTCTGACATATGAAAAATTGATGACATACATAATATAACTGAGGAGCTTAGTCAAAGAGAGGATGAAGAAGGAGCCCAACATCTTGAAGAATATGCATAACCGGACTGGAAGGATAATCCAATGTTTTCTTAGTATCAGTTACTGCAAATTCACAAAATCTTTTTAAGATAATTAATAAGAAAAGTGTTTTAGATATTTGAGATTTGTGGTTATGGATTTATGGAACTGAAATATGAAGAACTTCTATGATACGACATAGACTATGTAATACTGCTTTATAGCAGCATGTATTGTTCTCTGTATTTATGTGTCTTTACACTCTTTTTGTATAATAAAATTAGAAGACAGAAACCTTAGTATTAACCTCAAAATTTACAGCTTCCAGCAAGATGCGCCTATTTCTGTTTCATTATGACTATTTATTTATTTATTTATTTTCATCTGTAAATACTTTCAAGAAAATTTATGAAGTTGTGAGTAGACAGAGAGCTAAAATTTCTTATGAAATCTAGAATAAATAGATTTCTTTCAGGGTTTACTAGTCTAGAATGCTGTTCCTTGGATTGTTTTACTGTCAAATTTTAAAAAGTACTTTAATTTGCCTTTCATTGCAAATTCATTAATTGATTATAGATGAAAAATGTTGCATTGGTTTTGCTAATGTATGTTTACAAATTGGTCAGAAAGTATGTGTATTTTATACATGGGAAAGCACAAATAGCATTCATATTTAATCACATAATTGTGTTGTCATTTTTTTCTATGATTACATCATTAGTTATACCATGGACTCAGATTGAGAATGAAGCAAATATAGCCTGAAAATCTCAGCAACGTGTTTTGGACTATTTCTTCTAGAAAGAGTACATTTTGTTACAATGTCACACATTTAGTCATGTGTAACAAACGTGTGGTTGGATAAACTTACCGATTATGTTGAATTTACAGGAAGTATTTTTATCTCAACTCTGCTCTAATGCATAAAGAAACTGGACTTTCTGCTACACTCCAGAGTCTGGCCGGTGTGACCAAACTAAGAAAAAAAATTGCTGTACTTAAGCAACTGGCAATCTAAGAGTCATTATTTACTGCTGTATTAGATCGTTGACCTTTCGGAATGTTCAGAATTAGTGGGGCAACTATTCTTCAACATAACATATTTCTATATTTTTCTTTCCTTGAAAGAATTATGCTCTAAGAAAAGTCTCAATGAAATCTCAAAGCAAGACAATAGAATAAAAGTAAATGTACTTTCTGAAGTTTAAAGAGGTAATATCCACGAAAAAAAAGCCCAATAAATGAGGCTATATTCCCCATTCCCCCTCCAAAATAGTGTCAAAATGCCCAATACTTGCCCTTTCAGAGAAAATGGCTCAATTCCATTAACAAGGAAACATCCTAATTCACAAATATACACAGTGGGTAATGTGTTAATAGCACCATTATCAGCTGATAACATGGTGCAGTTAATGTATCTCAGCATGAGTTGACTTTACCACAAGCCATTGTTTCCTTTTAAAACAGCACGAGGTCTTGAGAAAAATCTCTCAATATCTCACTATGGGGACTTAATAAACATTAGTCACCATGGTGCGGAAACAGGGAGAAAAAAGGTACTTTAAATATCTTCTGCTCCATGCTGTTCTATTCAACCTTGTTTAATTAATTAGTTCCTTTAAGCACTGTATCTGTTCCTGGGCTCACTGATTCTGACATTACTATGATGGACACTTTTTAAAAAAAAAAATGAAAACTCACCTCAGCAAATATCAGAACTCACTGAGTGATACAAGGTTGTACTTCACAAATATCTTATAAAACCAGCAAATACAACCACCTGATTTGCATTTTAGTACTAAGAGATCAGTAAGAACGGATGAGCAGACAAAACCTTTATGGTAGACCTCCACAGTGTCTTTATTCTGGGTTTCTATGTCTGAGTCATCCCTGGGTTGTTATTCTATGTTTCCTTGAATCGTATTTAAGTTAATACTTAGGGTTATGTTGCAATTTAGGAGTATTTTAAGACAAAAAAAATATTATTCTTTCTTAATAAAGAAATCCAAACAAGCTATTAGGTACAATGAGTTTCCATTACTTGACAGAATTAGAAAGCAAATGGAACTTCCAGTTACATATTGAAGACGATTAAGTGTTCCAAAATACAATTAAGGTTTGTTGCATAATCCATTAAGCAGTTGATTTCACTGGCAAATAAGACTATGCTTGTGAAAATACTAGTAGCTGCTCAGCTTCATGTTTTCGTCACATAATTTGTTAGTAGCATAATGCCCCGAACCCCTGCACTTGGCCTTGTTGAACCTCAGAAATTTTGCACAGGCCCACTTCTTTAGCTTGTCCAGGTCCCTCTGGATGGCATCCCACCCCTGAGGCATGTTGACCACACCACTCAGCTTGGTGTCATCTGCAAACTTGCAGAGGGTGCACTTGATTGCACTCTATATGTCATTGACGAAGATATTGAACGGTGGTGGTCCCAATATTGACCCCCAAGGGACACCACTTGTCACTGATATCAATCTGGACATTGCACCATTAACTGCTCCCTTCTGGATGTGACCATAAAACCTATTCCTCATCCATCAAACATCCTCAAATCCGTATCTCTCCAATCTAGAGAGGAGGATGTTGTGGAGGATTATGTCAAAAGTCTTACAGAAGTCCAGACAGATGACATCTGTAACTCTTCCCTTGCATACTGATGTAGTCACTCCATCACAGAAGACCACTAGGTTGGTCAGGCAGGACTGGCCCTTGGTGAAGCCATGCTGGCTGACTCGAATCACCTTCCTGTCCTGCATATGCTTTAGCATAGTTTCTAGGAGGATCTGTTCTATGATCTTCCCAGGAAACAAGGTGAAGCTGACAGGCTGGTAGTTCCCAACATCATCCTTTCTACCCTTTTTAACTTAATGATTGACATACATAAATGAAATGAGGCATTTTTCCATAGGTTGTAATTGGGATTTATTTTATCAGAAATTTGCTGGTGTATATTAGGATTTAATTCTACGTACCATATTTCTTAATACATACAAAGATTCTGAAATAAATATACTGATTTACATCTATGCTAGCTGAATCTTCAGTCTTTTCCTTTATCATCCTCAAGCAGTCTTCTCTTGCTTATTTCCCATATTATGAATTTGAGAGGTATTTTTATAGTTTATCTAACAGAATAGTAAGAAAGAATTTTCCTAAGGAGGTGATACACCTTTGTCTTTTTTCAATAATTGAAAATAGATTGTTCTGTAAAGAACGAATTACCCTACACTATTCTTCAGGAAAAAAAAGAAAAAAAATAAAGAAAAAAAGTGAGAACCTTTTTTTGAAAACTGCATCATAAAAGAGTGGTGAAAACTTTTCAGATTTTGAGCTTCTATAAGATCAAATAATTGTCCTAACATGAATCTTCTCACGGCTGAAAGGAGGCAAAGTTCAAGATGTTTCTGTTGCTTTATAGGGTTACTTGCTTTAAGTGAGAATTGAAAGCACTAAGTACATTCCTCTGTCTCAAAGGAATTTTCTAATGCGTTAAAATTACATGATAGCTGGAGAATATTTATTAGCTTTAGAAGAAAAGTTATATTTGTAAGAAAATGCTGTTTAGAAATTGTGACCATATTGGAGCTCATAGTAGTTCTGAGGACAAGAATGTTCATTTGTAAAGCTGCAGTATAAGATGAGGGAAATGGAAAATAAATGGGCCCTAAAAAGCAGACTGTGATTCCTACAGTAAAATTTAGGTGGATTTTTTGATTGGGGCTTGAGAGGAGCCAACAGTTCACATAATCTCTGCCCAACTACTCGGACCTCTAAAAGACTAAATATCTAAGTTATCCCAAATTAAAATGCCTGCTCTCAAAAGCAACATTGTTTTCACAGGACTAAATTGAACATTTCAGCAACAACCTCATGCATTCAACATTTCATTTGGGTTCACAAGCTGTGTCCCCTATTTTATGCCAACTTCATAGGTAAGGCTCCAATTACTACTCAATCTGAGCATGTTCTGGCTAAAGTAAGAATATCAGCAGCACCTTCATTCCAGAAAGAATCTGACTGGTATTGGATTGTTTAATAAAGCTATTTTTCACAACTAGAAGCTTTTGTAAGCCACAGTGATTTTCACTATAACTGCCTCCATATGGAGTAGGTCTACATGTCCAACTGGTATCAGCTCAGTAGGCCAGATGTTATCCAGCTTGGGCAGAAACCCTCTGGCTGTGTTGACGTAACCCAGAGACTATATTTGTATATCCTGATGAATTAGAAGATACATTAATGTCTGTTTGAGACCATGGTACATGTCTACAAACGTGATCTGTCCTGGCTAAGACATAGAAGAGGAATCTGAGCTGTATGACACTGTGCTGCTGTTTCAGAGTACTAGCTCAGCTGGTCACTGGCAATAAATTCTCACTAAATCTTCATGTTCTGGACAAAAGAATAATCATACAATACTAGCAAACTTGCCAACATTATTACTGAACCTGGGAATGTGAGGAGCTTGATCCCTGCATCTTTGTCAAAAGTAGCAAATTCACATTTGATCACTGAACTTTGTATGTGGCTGGTTATTTTTTTTTGTAGTTGCAAACTCCAAATTATTTTCAAGATTTTGTTTTGCATTTAAAGAATAAAAGGCATTTAAACAAAGGAATTTTTAAAAATGAATCTTTTGTTCATTCTACCATAGCTTAAAACATTGAAAATAAAGCAGAAAAGAAAACCAAGCTGGTTTTGAATGGTGGGAGCAATAAAAAGTATGACTTAATTTATTTTGTCACCTAGACAGTTCTTCAGTCAGATGTTCTTCCTTCTCTTCCCTGAGTCTCCCCATCTTTCTGCAATATTCATACTAGGCAAGAAACAGCAACATTAGTGACAGCCTGCAGCCAAACACAGGCTAATCAGATGATGAGAAAATGTGAGTTTTTGGAGGGATAGCTGATACCAAAAGAAGCGTGCAAACAGGTTTCTGCCCTTTCCCTTTCAGAGGATGCCTAACTTGGGTCTCTGCTCTATATGTAAGTGGAAATTTTCTTGCACCTTTTCTTGTAATTTTATTTAGAATTAGTTGAAACTAACCAATGGGTCCAGAAAGTTGTTAGAAACAGACAGTCAGACAGATTGAATAAAATACTTTTCTTTAGTAAACAGGCTAAGAAAATGCCTTCAGCTTTGCACAGAGTGTCACATCCCTGTGAAGCTGGGAATGATTTTTACAGGTGATATGCATAAGAATAACAATTTTTTGAGCATATAGAAAAACTATGAAAGATGTTTAAGCATATTGGCAGCAGCAGGTGACATTATAATAAAGATTAAAGCCATATCTGGTTTTACAAAAAAAGTGAATTATGGAATACTTTTCACTGCTGTCATTATTGTTGTTTTGAAATGCAAATATATCATGCTTCGTTACAGCAGTCTTTAGAATTAGGATTTTATTCAGCTGGAAAGAATAAGGTGTTTGAATTACTATAGTAGGTTTAATCATTTACCATTGTGATATGGCTGTATTAGGTTAATATTTAATACAAACTTCCAGAAAAATAGAAGCTCTAAACAGAATACATTTCATTTGCCACCAGTGAAAGGAGTAACTTAGCAGAAAATACAACTTCTGGAGGATCTACAAGTTAAAAATTACTCTACTTCTCAACGACATTATAAACTACTTTTTTAATTTCAGTCACTGTTCCAAAAATTTTCTTTATCCTAATCTTACCTTACCATTCTATTTTACCATGGCTTCATGTCTTATGTTACCATTATTCCTTAAAACAATCATGATATTGCATTAAATGTCTTTTTCTTCATTTGACTGTTTTTGACGGCAAACTTAGGGATTGCCCAAAGTCTCTGAAAGCAGTGCTAAAGACTTTGATTGGATTTTGCTTTAGCTCTGTTATATCAATAAAAAATCTAGTAAAAAAATCAAAATGGTTGGCTACTATGTATATTTACAAGCTACCATGTAAATTTACATTCAAAATATTATAAAAGAACTCTATTGTTAAAGCCAGTACTGCTGTTATCATTACTGACATAGCATTTCACAACACACCTACACATATATGTAACATATCTAATGAGTCTGTTATACAGCTTTTATCTATGCCTTCTCACAAAAAGTTGCAGTTTTTCATGTCATACATTCTGATTACATTGTTTACTAATCTCTCTTCTGTATATGCTTGATGTACTTTCTAATACATCTCAAGTTAACCTTACACACTGCACTGCTTTGGGTGGTAAACTGGCACTATATTTTGTTTGAAGTGTCATATATAAAGTAGTTCAGAATGAATATGACCAACCCTATGAAAAAAATCTATGCTAAAGGTGATGAAAGCAGGGGGACATCCTCAGTTTCAAACTTTCTGTCCAGTCTCAGCCCTTCCAAAAAATCCCTCCAATTGTCTTTTATGTGATCTCTCTTACAACAAACTCAGCCTCAAGGCTTAGAGTCTGTTTTTAAAATTGCTGTGCCTGAAAAATATAATCATCAGGTGATGCTGACAAACCACACATAAACTAACAGCAGATTAACGAAAATAATTCAGGAAATACCTGTCAATAAAAGATGACTATGACATAGAGGTGCTGATAGTAACATTTTACCAGGATAATTACTAAGCCTAACATGCTTCAAAAATTTTCATCAGCAGCCTGGATAACCAAAAACTTATCTACAGAAAAACATATTGGTAATTTATGAGAAAATTGTAACTACGGGAGTCATATGAAACAAGACTGGTTCTTGGATAAGCTAGGTTTGTTAAAGCAAATGTAGTTATATGTCCAAAAGCAGGGAAGTCAGGCTGTATTTTCAGAATTGATGACCACAAACAATCTAGGGATGACAATAGGAAAACTGATACATAACTTCTTTTCTCCACTGCTGTATCAAGAGAAAAGGTGATTCGGTGGTTCGATATATAGATAGGAAAGAACAAAATTCAATAAAGGCATACAGCTTTGTATATGTCCCCGTGAGACTGAGTAGACTACTGAATAGAGTTCTAGTGTTGACATTTTCAAGAGATGAGAAAAATTGGAACTAACAGGGAAAAAATGAGAGAAATAACTGAGGACCAAATAATGTCATGCAGTGAAGATTCAGGGTGTGGTTCCAGTGCACTTCATGCTAATCTAAGACTGAGCTGCTGCAGCTCTGTCTTTCCATTTGTCCCTGCACCTGTTACTGCCCTTCGTTTTCTGCTACCAGCAACATCCATGTGAGTGAGCACTAACCTGACTCAGGATACTGCTCAGATTTAAAGTAATTACTTCTTTTATGCTGGGTTATTTTTCAGCTCACCTCCCTTCCCTGGCTCCCTGAGGGAGGTACGAGGTAAGGGAGGAGTGCGATCACACAGCTGAAGAACACAGAAGTCCAGATTTAAATTGACGTGGTCAGCATTAAGTTATTTTAAGGAACTTAAAGATTGTGTTTCAGTCTTTTTAAAGGTTGCATCTCAATCTATTTTCTTTTGTTTCAAATGTCCGTTAGTACAGAGTTAAGTACTTAGAAGGGAATAGTAGAAGGTTTTTTAATCTAGGTGTAATAAGAGTCCATTGGAGGTGGAAGCCAGACGAAACAAAAAATCAAATGTCAAATAGTTTGATATTGTGATAAAGTTTCAGCTTATTAAATTGCACACTTTTCTTGAAAATGTACATAAACTACAAACGAGATATGTATCTAGGCAGAAATAATCAGATGAAATTCATACCTAATATGTAGCCATGTGGTATTTTGAAGATTTTTGTATTCTTTTAACCCTGTCTCAGTAAAGGTTCAACTTTATAGATGCTTTCCATAATATTCTCTTTCATTATAAACAAATATCTGTCCTATAATCTTAATTTGTACTGATATCATAGCAAGAATAGCCTTTCAACTTCAATAACATTTTTTCTTCTGTTTTTATAAAAAAAAAATAAAAAGATACAGGTAAGACAATGAAATACGAAAACCTTAACATTTTTTTTGAGTTTTGGATAAAGCTGCATTAAACCTCATTTTCACTTCTGCAACCTAATTAGCAGATTTTGAAATGAGACTGAGTAAGCCATAATACATACACAATCTTCAACAACAATTTTTTACTCTTTTGAGCAAGTCAGATCATATTTCTTTTGGAGAACAAGAGTTTGCCAGGTTTGGGTTTTTCAGGTGGTTTGATTTTTTTGTTTTTGTTTTTTTTTTTTACTTTAAGATGAAACATCAGGAATTAGCTTTTCTTATTTAATTAAAAAAAAATTTGCCTCCCTTTCCTCTTTCTTCCTTCTTACTGAAACAAAACAAAACAAAAGTCTTTCTCACTGTAACTAATTCTGATACAAACTTGCCTCAAACCTTCAACCAGCCAGAAGAACACATGATGCCTCTGGCCAGGCATGTTTGAGGAAGCCTGGCAGCACCTGGGGGCAAGAGGCACAAAAAGGAGGTACTTGAGAGAAGACACAGGAGGACGAACACAAGGGAACCTGTGAGTGGGGTATGTGAAAAGGCGTCTTTGGAGAAAAGGGTGGAGGAACATAAAAGATGACATTGGGGACATGGCTGAAGATGATTTTTTGGAAGGAGGCGCTTTGAGGGTGTTGGTCAACTGCCGGCTCAATATGAGCCAGCAGTGTGCCCAGGTGGCTAAGAAGGCTAACAGCATCCTGGCTTGTATCAGGAACAATCTGGCCAGCAGGACTAGGGAAGTGATTATCCCCCTGTATTTGGCACTGGAGAGGCCTCACCTTGGTTANTACACTGAAAGGGTTATTAAGCCTTGGAATGGGCTGCCCAGGGAAGTGGTTGAGCCACATCCCTGGAGGTATTTAAAAGATGGGTAGACATAGTGCTTAGAGATATGGTTTAGTGATGGTTGTCACTATTGTCAGTGTTAGGCTGACGGTTTGATGATCTGAAAGGCTCCTTCCAATTTAGACAGTTCTATGATTCTATGACTTCTGATGGAGGAGGGATGCTGCTGAAGGTCTGTGGGCCATAGAAGACCCACTTTGGAGCAAGGACATTCCCAGAAGCATGGTGGCCCACAGGCAACCCATGTTGGAGCAGAGAAGCAATAAGAAGAGAAGGACAGCAGAAAGAAACCACAGCACTCTGACTCCTACTTCCTGCATCTCCGATCGCCTCAGCAAAAGATTTAAGAATGACTAAGTGTATTGTGTGGTGAGAAAATGAAGCAAGAAAGGGAGGAAGACAAGACTGGGAAATGGGGAAGAGTTGTTTTTCTGAGGTATTTAATTGTTTATAATCTTTTTTTGCAATACCAGAATTTGTAATTAAAATTTTGGTCATTGGTAATAGATTGAGTGAAATTTCCCAAGTTGAGACTGTTTTGCGTCTGACAATGATCACTTGAAAAACAGCTGGATTCACAAGTATATTTCTTCACACTGGCATAGTATCATAATGTTTTCTTAGGAGCTTCATAAAACTGTAAAAAATTAATTAACATCTCTTTTTACTTTCTGAAACAGGTATTTGTTGGTTTTGTTATTGTGATCATAAATATTCCTTTTAGATGAGAAAAACTAAATTCTATTTGACTTAGCATAACCAAAGCCTAAAATAGTATGAATTTTTGGAAACCCCCAAACCTTCAGAAAAAACTGCATAGTAATTTTAACTCATGGAGGTACCATTCTAATCTTATTTAAATGGCTTTGCTTCGTTTTGTCTGTCTGCACACGGCTTTCAAAGCTTAATAAATCACTTGCCATAAGGCAGCAAAGTTTCCATTTTCTATGATATATTCACCCATGTATCTTACCCATGAATAAAACAAATTATCATCTTAATTAACAAAATGTTACTTTTTCTTATCCTGTTACCAGCTGCAGAGCAGGATTATGATAGTCAGAGGTTATTTGTGGTATGAATGGAGTGCAAAAAATACCATGTGCGAGTGTAAAACATATCCTGAACCTCAGATTGCATTGCAATTGAAAATATGGATTTTGCAATAATATTATTCATACAACATTATTCTAGATTATGTTACTGTCTACAAGGTATCTGAAAAAGAAAAGAGACATCCTTGCCAGACACTACTAGTTTTGAAAAGAATTTTTTTGGGGGTAGCGGAGGGACCTTTTCAGAGGGAAAATGAACAAATGTGCCTCACAATTAAGGCAACACAATTTTAATTGTGGAAGAGCTATTACTGTGGATTAACCTGTAGGAAAAGAGGAAATTGGAATTAAATCTTAACTTTTATAAGGATATTTTAATAGGACCTTGTGGTAAACAATTAGGAAACAGCGACAAATGGATCCATCTGAAAAACAGGATTAACCTATAAAATACATTTCTAAACATCAGACAAGTTATTATAATAGACTATTATACTGGAATAATTACAGAATAAGTAAACGAAATGTAATTCCATAAAATGGATGTCAGAGCATTTCTGTTAATAAAATATGAAGAAAAGAAAGAGATTAATTGGTCATCAGATTGAACAAAAGGCAAACAAAGAAATTATATCAGACCATTTCAGTTCCACAGCTTGGCCATATTTGTTTGTATCAAAGAATTTACTGGTATCCCTGGTATAGAAAGAATATGGCAGAGTTAGAATAAGCACACAGAGGGGCAAACATGACAACTAAACAAAGGAATAGTTCAGCTTTTGTGCAGGATATGGTTAGATAGAATAGGTCTAAGAGGACCAGAAAAGACATAGACAGTGGAAGAACCTATAAAGCCAAGAGTTATGCAAAGAAGGATAAGAAATTACTATTAATCATCTCTTCTAACAAAAGAACAAGAAGGTCACAATTAAACTAACTATAGTTTCCAAAAGAAAAGGGAGTTATGCAATGTAAAGTTAAGCTGTAAAAGTCCTTCTCACAGGATGTTGTTAGAAACCCAAATGAGTTGAAAATTGGTTTTAGATAAAACAAATATCTCTCACTAAATTTATTATTATTTTTGCCATTTAACGAAGACACTGTTTCTGATGCAGAAGTTCCTGAAATATGCTTTACTGGAAACAGGGAAAATATGTTGAGGAATTATTGCTAGAAATTTAAGCTGTCTTTATTCTGTTTTTTCCTGAGCATCCATAGTATTCATCATCATCAGGCTCCTTATTTAATTAGGCGGCCTTGGGTTTGTTCCAGTACATTAATTTGTTTGCTTTAGGTAAAAATATCTCTTTTACAAATCTTTGCACACCTTATGATAGAGGTCGCTTTTACATTGCAGTTCATTATACTTTTCTGAATCAGATTTTTCCTCAAAATTTTAATAGCATCTGAAAGTGCTTGCACAACAGTCAACAGTTCAGAGAAGAGAAGAGAATGATTTCAGTTGGAAGGGACCTGCAATGATCCAACTGACTGAACACTTTGTATAGGAAACCCTTAATAGAATACAGCTAAATGAGTTGCCCTAATATACCTCTATCTATAAAAACAATAATTTCTGTGAGTTTGTAGGAAAATTTTCTTTTTATGGAGAGACAAAGACCAGAAATCCAGATGACTTCCTTTTTCCTTGTAATCATAGAAAACCACTTATTTAGATATATGCCCCTCAGACCCCTTTGGAGATGACCTCCCTCTCTAGCTCAAAGAAAAGGGAAACTTAAAAAACTCCTTTATCCTACCCAGGAAGCAATTTCTTATTTTCAGTAATTGTTTGTTTTCCATTTTTTTTTTTGAAATATACAATTGCTTGCTTATGCAAAAATAATCTATTGTATATATTAGCATTCATGGAGAACAAAATACATGGTTATTATCAGTAGACAGGTTAATTATTTTGCTTTTACCTCCAGGTATCTAGATGTATTGTAAACTGTTTTTGTGTAGGGTGATGCCATGTGAAACATTATGACCCAGAAGTACTTCACTGAGAGCATTTCCCTGCCTTTGAAGTACCTTTTTACAGTTCCTGTTTAGAGAACACTTCAAAATAAAAACTACCTCATGACCTCTAGTATTAAGAGGAATTTCTTTTTATGTGCTTGTGTTTCATTCAGTTAATTGTTTTCAACTAGCACGAGTGAGATCTACTCACTCTAGCGTTCCCCCAAATAAACCGACTGCACATAAAGAGAAAACTCGCGTGGTGAATGAAAGGTCTGGTAAATTTGTGTAGAATCACAAAGCTCAGCAGAAACTATTCACTAAGTTTGCAGAAAGAAAAAAGCGTTCGGGTAGAAACAAGTTTCTGAAGTAGAAACTTCCCAGTGAATATACAGAAACAAGCCCCCAGGAACAAACAAGCAGGCTCCAAAATTTCCAACCATGTAATTTAATAAATCTGTTAAAGGAACTTGTTACTTTAGGCAGCCGGTTATGTGGAGTAGGATTGCATACGTTGACGGGATTACACGTTTCACACTACCTAAAATATCCTTCTGAGCATAATAATGTGATTGAGACATGGAGCACTTACACTCCTTTCTGAGGCCCTATTTATCTGAGTTGTTCAGCTTTACTAGCTGAGAAGTGGTGTGGTCTAAGATAGTGTCACTATAATTCTGATATTTGGAACGACCTTACTATCTCTTGCAGTCACTCCCTCTCCTCAGAGATACTGGTTTATTCTTATCTGGAGTGCCATACCAGCTGAAGTGTAGACTGATAAACTTCAGGTAGGACTATTTATCTTATAAAACAGCGCTGCCACAGGACTATCCTGGAGCTTAATAAGACCTTATTGTTCCTCATTTATACCAGAGTTGCTACCATATCCTCTTTCACACATTATTTATTAGATTCACAAAATGAGTATTTTTTTACTTTTCTTTTGCATGGTGGACTCTCCATTCTCCAGAACACCTTATTATTTTTCACAGCACACTGTATCTAATTTGAGTTTGCTTGTTTTAAACATGTAGGAGTAGACCTCTGGACAAACATTCCAAACCCCTCTTCATTATAACTTCTCAGCTAAGCAGCTCCAGCTGCTTCAAGTATTTCTTGGTATTCAAAGCAAGAACTGACAATTGCATATTTTCTTTATTTCTTCTGCATGTGCTGGGCTGGAAAGGACATACAGGGGAACTGAAAAAGCCATAACTGTATTACACCATTAAGAAAGTTAACACATATTCAATATTAAAACAGTTTTTATTTATTACCTCTATTTTTTTTAAGAAAAAAATGGTAACTCTGGTCTTCTGGAGTGATTCACGACACACAGTTTGCAGACCAAACATCCAACCAAAAAAAATTATAAGAGAACAAAAATGCATTGCTACTTATGCCTCTGCAACTGTCTAAAGAATAAAATGGACAAATGTGAACTATAGGTAGGGCTGTATTTCTATGAAAGAATTTGCTTAAGTTGGAAGATGATACCTTTATACAGATACTTAAAGTGTAAAAATGTGGTTTTCTACATAATGTCCTGTAGGAAAGGAGCAACTGGCTTTATGATACTGTTCTAGGATTGTGTATAGAATTTGCCTAATTAAATTTTACTAAAGCTTCAATTTACCAAGTCTTGGTATAAATTATACTGTCCATACTTTAATTTCATTTTAGCTGATGGCCCATTTATTTGACCTATAGCTGCTGACAGTTCCTGTATTTCTACTTGTATTTCTACAGTCCCACTCTCAATATCTTGCTTTGCAAGATGCTTTGTGATATCATTGGCAATGTTCTTGGCAGCTGTAGCTGCCTATGTGATAGGCACAACATATTGTGAAAGGCTGATTGACTTATATTTGTATTTGGGTCTAAACAATCAAGAAGCCAGTCACTTATTCAGACAAGAGGACTTGTGTTTTATATTTCAGAATGTCTAAATAAACATAATGTGAATGTCTGATGAATGAAACAATCGTTTTATTTTTACCAACTCACTGATTTTACATACTAAATACTGTTTTTTAAAAGCCTACCTATAATATGTCATTATTTTAAGGATGAACAAATTAAAAAGATAAAATTACCAGTTACACTTTCATTGTTCTCATGGGCTTGCAACACAAAGAGCACTCTTGGTTTTAACAGAGTCTTTTGAGGTGAATTTTTCCTTAGATTACTTTTACCTTGTTTTTTTTTCATCCTTTGCAGTGAATATGCTAATAGAATTTACTGAATACAGCTCTTTTCATAAGTTTCTGCCTTTTTTCTTTTATTGTAAGCTGTAAATCAATAGTAACTGATTCCTGGGGCCAAATATGTTGACAGCAGCTTAATCAACTTGTGTTCATGCTACTTTCAATGTCATCTGTAGCCACAAGGCAGTAAATTCTTTCAGAGCATTTTTCTTTGAACCGTTCTGCTGTATTTTCTCTTTGTTTGTTTTGGAACATATTTCTGGCCCTTTCCCTCAAGAAGTGCTTTTAGTCAGCAGTTTTAGTGAGTGTCTCTTTCCTCCCAGCCCTCTTTGTCTTCTTGTATTTCCTTTATACTTTCCCTCCTAAGAATTTGTAGAAGTTCTCTTTGGCAAGATTAGTATGCTTGATCTTGATAGACATTTTATGCTTGTAATAACTGTATTGTTGAGGCAATGTACTTCCTATCTCTGCCATATATTCTTGGGTCAGATATCTGACTAAATTACACCCACAATTTCTCAAAAATACTAAATGAAGCCAATTCTGAAAGGCCCTCGATTGAAAATATAGTCTTGGAGGAGAAGTAATAAAAGGAGAAGGATAAATAAACAGGAATACTCAGTACTTACAAAGATCAAGGAAACATCTCTATGTCTCTCCATTTGTTAAGCTATATTGCTGTTGTTAATTAATAGTCTAGCAATATGATGTGTATCACTAGGTCATCAACAGCATCTTAAGTTCAAAGCTTAACTGTAACAGGTTCATGAGCACAAATACTAAAAACGTATTTCCTAAGCATAAAGATTTTGATCATTCCTGTGGAAAACTGGGTGTAGGAAGGAAAAAGACCCATCAGTTCCTCTGCAGAAAGTAAGGGCATTATCTTAAATCTATGAGAATAATAATAATTGCAGAACAAGAAAGTGACACATTTAGAGCTGTTTCATAAAGCATTGGATGTATCCCTGCCAGCCGAAAGTCAGCCTTACAGTCACTTTGTTATGAATAGTCCCTAAAACTCACCACAAAAATACCTTTTCTTTCTCTGGCAATTCAACAGCAGTGGCCGTGTTAGAAAGGAACTTGTAAGCAGGAGCTATTCATACATCAAGAAGTAAAGTTTAACTGGGATATTATTGGTAAGAAAAATCCAGAATCTCTGGGTTGATGTCATCTTGTTTCTTTTTAGAACAAAACTAAAAGCTCTGTCACAGGTGGGACAAAGTAAACAACCTGTAGGGGTTGTGGATAGTGGGTTAGTTTCAGAATTTGTAAGGTTAGACCCTTTACTCTACTCAGCTGTTGCCCTTCCTAGAGGGGATGTAGACCTGCATTCCCTAGATCTAGCCTTGCCTTCCCCAAGGAGAGAGATTGCCACTGGTCAGACAGAAAATCATCTTGGCCAAGATCTTAACCTTCTTTCCAGGACTTTAAGACCAGAGTTTTCTCCATTTAAACAGTATATGTGCAGAACATATGACCAGTCTTCTAACAGATAACTTTGTCTCATTTTTTATTATTTTGAGGATTCAGGACTTTTTGTTTAGCCCAGGTGTCACCAAAAATTTACAGTCAGCCCATACCAGATGGAGCCAGTAAATACAGAGATCAAATTTGGGAGATCAAGATCAAGAGCAAGCAAACTTGAGAGATCAAAAGTTCCATTCTGAACATTTGCACACACAATTGTCTGGTACCTATCAGTGTTCACAATTTAAAGCTGTTTTTTGCCTACCACAGCCCCCAAGCATTTTGTTCATTTTGAATGTGAGATTTAGGTGTACTGCACTTATTAAATCCACCTAACATTTGGACAAAGATACAATTTTAGGATTTGACTTAAGGTGTCAAAAATTACGAATTTAGTTTAAACTTTAAACTGGTAACCTACTTCCTTACATACAATACCAGCATGCAACATAACTCATCCTAAAATAGAAGCTGAAAGCAAACAAGATGAACCAGTAGCTCAGGATTAAAGACCTTCTCCTGAAGTGTGCCCTTTGTCCAGTTCAGTCTATTTATTTAAATCTGTTTCTCCCACATCTAAAGCAAGTGCAGGAACCACGTGCTCTCTGCCAATGTCTCCTGAAGACTGCTTTAAAGATCTTTTTCTGACTAGATTTCCATTTCAATGCACTGAGAAAGCAAATATTTCTCAAGGTGTATTTTTTTAAATCCTGACTACGGGCTAGAAAAGACTGCTGTAATACATGGTATTTCTATATATTGTCACATAGGTGTTGTATTTGGGAAGACACGAAAGAATTGTGTGTAAACAAAATTATATGCAAACGAAACCACATTATGTTGCATAAGGGAAAGTCAAATCCATTTTGCTCAAGGGGGAAGTCTGAGGTTAAGGCCATTGACTATTTTTTCTGAAAGTTTTTTATTTTTTATCTTAAGCCACATAAAATTACTGTTTTAATGTCCTTCCATTGCACAGGAATATTTGAAAAAGTAGTTTTGATGGTATCAATCTAGCCAATTTACTAACGCAAAGATATAAAGATGGAAAAATTGAATGCATATTGGTCAGCTTTAATAAGGAGCAGCAACAGCTTCATTGATGTATCACGATATAGGCAGCTTTTGTTTTTTGGAGATGGTGGGAGGAGGGTTGTTTCAGTTTTGTTGAATTTTTTTTTAAGGTTGAGAAGCAAAATAATTCTGAATTTTCTAATAATATTCCAAAAGTGGTATTTTTATAGTTGCACCACAATCATACCACTTTACAGCTCTTTTACCACAACTAGTGGTAGAAGTGCTTTTTTATGACACATAACAGACTCCAAACCACATGCTATATTGTGTGATGGACTTCAGGAGAACAGAATTTGGCCTCTTCAAGATTCTGCTTGAAAGAGTCCCATGGGATAGGGCCCTTAAGGGAAGATGGGCCAAATATAGCTAGTTAATAGTCAAGGATCATCTCCTCCAAGTTCAAGAGTAGTCTATTCCAACAAGTAGGAGGTCCAGCAATAATGCCAGGAGGCCTGTATGGATAAACAAGGAGCTCCCAGCAAAACTTTAACACAAAAAGGAATTATGCAGAGGGTAGAAGCAGGCAAAGGTGGCCTGGGAGTAATATAGAGGTCCTGTCCAACCATGCAGAGAAGCAGTTCTGATAGTAAGCCTGGAATTGAAAGTGGCAAGAGATGACAAAGGCAACAATAAGGGCTTTTATAATTACATAAATGGCAAAAGGAAGGGAGGAAAAATGTGGAACCACTTCTGAATGGTGCAAGGACTATGGTGACACAGGACTTGGAAATGGCTGAGATGCTGAATGCCTTCTTCACCTCACCTCTTAGTAGCAAGATGGGCCTTCAGAAATCTGAGCACCTGGAGTACTGTGTCCAGCTTTGGAGTCCTCAACACAGAAAGGACATGGATCGGTTGGAACCGGTCCAGCGGAGGGCCCCAAAGATGATTAGAGGGATGGAGCACCTCCCTGATGAGGACAGGCTGAGAAAGCTGGGGTTGTTCAGCCTGGAGAAGAGAAGGCTCCGGGGAGACCTTATAGCAGCCTTTAAATATCTGAAGGAAGCCTACAGGAGAACCAGAGAATGACCCTTTTTCAGGAAGTGTAGCGAAAGGACAAGGGGTAACGATTTTCAAATGGAAGAGGAGAGATTTAGATTAGATTCTAGAAAGAGATTCTTTCCTGTGAGGGTGGTGAGGCACTGGCACAGGTTGCCCAGGGAAGTCGTGGCTGCCCCATCCCTGGCGGGGTTCAAGGCCAGGCTGGATGGGCTTTGAGCAACCTGGTCTGGTGGGAGGTGTCCCTGCCCATGGCAGGGGGGGTTGGAAGGAGATGATCTTTAAGGTCCCTTCCAACCCAAACCATTCTATGATTCTATGATATCTAGAGGTTCCTTCCAACTCCAGCCATCCTGTGATTCTGTAATGATCTACAAAGGTAACTTTCTTTTAGTAGGTGTTTCATTAGTGTATTTAGAATCTTCAATGCCACATACAAAAGAGGAATGCAAGTGTCTATAACCTACCGTTAATTTTTGTTGGTTTATCTTCAATTTCAAATCAAAAGAAATGAGATACAGGCCAAAGAATGACCAGTCCATCTATCATTAATAATGAGACAAATAGGTACCTGCCATATTTCTTAGATGTGTTGAATGGAGTAAAAAAAAAAAAGGGAAAGTATGTTTCCTGCTGGAATGTCAAATTTACAATGATAATCTAAGCATTTTTTTAATATAGCTTCCATAACATCTCCCAAGAGGCTGGTCCCTTTTGCCACATTCTATGAACTTCCTTCTTCCATTTGAGTTTTTCTCAAAATTCCTGCTCATCCATGCAGGTTTCCTGCCTCCTTTGCCTGATTTCTTGTTCCTAGAGACGTACCGATCTTGAGATTGGTGGAATTGGAGCTTAAATATTAGCCAGCTTTCTTGCACTCCACTTCCTTCTAGAGCCTTAGCCTAGGGAATTCCTCAAAGTAGGTCTTTGAAGAGGCCAAAGTCAGCTCTTCTGAAGTTCAGGGTTGTAATTGTACTTTTTGGCCTGCTTCTTCAGTGCATGATCCTGAACTCCACCATCTGATGGTCACTGCAGCCAAAGCTACCCTGACCTTCACATCCCCAACCATACCATCTTTGTTTGTCAGCACAAGGTCCAGCAGAGCACCTCTCCTCGTTGGTTCCTCCACCACGTGTGTCAAGAAGCTATCATCAATGCTCTGCAGAAATCTCTGGGACTGTACATGCCTGGCTGTGTTGTCTTTCCAGCAAATATAATGACTGAGAGCCTCTCACTGCAATATTAGGCCTTTATTTTGACTCATCTACAGTATGTGTGATGGAATTTCCACCGTGTCTGTGTAGGAGGAACCATCTGGAGTATATGGTGCTCAGCTATTCTAACATTTTGTATTGATGAATATATATGCCCAACACCCTGAAGTTATAACAAAAAAATACTGTTTGGCAGAATTTATGATAATATAATAAGGTCATAGAAAAATTCCAGTTTTGAATAACTCGGCATTACAGACTCTTGGGAACAAACACGCAAATTTATTTGACATAGGTCACTGCAAATAATTAACTTTTTAAACTGTAACTTCAGTTTTATGAGGATTCATTGTGTTAAATATTTGTGCATCTCAAAAGGGTTACCTCGTGTCAGACCAGAGAAAGACCTGATGATGTCCAAAACTACCAATGCTTTGAAGTTAGGGCCACTGTCTCTTTGTATTCTGTCCTCAGAAAACATCAAACAGTTGCAAAGACACGATGTAACTTTAATTTCATTCGAAATTCTATTACTTTCAGATACAGATATTGCAGTGAATGTCACTGCAAGAGCAGAAGACTACTCCTTCTCTCAGGTTATCATTTTATAATGGAGATCATAATTTCTATCACTTTTTCATTATGTTTTAACTGTTCTTCCTTGCTTGGATGCATGCAAACACTTAATGAAAGTTTCAGCTGTTTTTGTGTCAAGGAGCCTTGCTACAAAGAAGGCTGGTTGCACGCCAGAGTTCTGTGTATTCCAGTCATTCACAGGCTGAATTTAAAGTCTTAAGGCTAATGTAAAAGTGCAGCTATGGAGTACTTCAACGGCGAAAAGACATTGAGCAATGACTTTTTTTTTTTACTTTTTTTTTTTTTCCCCTAATGATTATACACATTAAAAGCAAGCCAGAGAAGACCTGGGGATGAAAAAAAACCACATTTATTTCTAAGTTGCTAGGCTTCCTGGTTTGAAGTATCCCATTGACATTACAATCAACCTGAATTCACAACCAATGCCTACTGACATCTGGATCAGTGTCCTTGATGTTTTTTTTACCTCAAAACATGTTATTCACAACCAGAGGGACAAAGGAGAGACAATGCACATAAGGGAAAGGAAAAAGCATGAAAAAAAAAAAGCTGAAAAACCTAGAAAATTTGAAAGAAAGAAGTATGAGATTTTTTTTCTAATACTTCTTACTTGCTCAGTGTAAAAATGGGAGCCTAAAAGGCAGTGCATCAGAGCCGCAAGAGGTAGGTGGGTTTGTTCTGTTTGTTTGTTAAGGATCCTACTGACAATTTCCCTATTAAGTGGCTCATTTACAAACATATTCACAAAGATCTTGTGAAAATATAATTTTTGTATAAGACCTATATTTGCACAAATTCCTAATGGATTGACAGAAGCTCATTTTGAAGTAACGCGATTGAAAATAAATTGGAAACACAGTGAGTACAAAACCGTATTTTGTCCCCAAAAATCAGTCTTAACTGTTTTGTACCTTTACTAAACTGTTATTTTAGAATTACTGTTATAAAAGAGCCCTTTGTCTGTGTATAAGTAGAGTCATTCACAAGCATGAATCTCTCTTTGATCCAGAAAACATTTCAGGTTAATTTTCAGAACTCTTGAAATGGCTTCCTAAGTTTGTAGTTTACTAATTATTTTTTGTTTCAGACTGACTTCAGGCGGGAAAGGGTCTACATTACGTTCTCACCTGAAACTGAACTATAAATTTAGATAACAGTGTACAGTTTCTCCTACACAGCTAATGCTGATGAAACTTAAAATACACACACCCAACGCAACCTGTACAAGGCAAAACACCACCACATTACACACCTCTAGGGGGTGATTCAGTTCACCTGAAATTTGGTTGTTTTTTTGTCTTTAGGCTGTTTATGGACAGAAGAACTCTTTGATATCTAGCACTGCATGAGGTGAATTCATGCCATGGTACTTAATACAATGGGACCTATAGGTATATACTGCATACGTGTACTTCAAAGTAAATCAGTAAAGAACACTACAAATCAAGAGGGATACACCCATTCCTTTGCTGATTACAGTGGTACTAGGAGGCTGGAGACCCATTCCTTCGGCCTTGGACCAACAAAGAAGCCTCTACATGGAGGAGGTTATGAAATTTAACTGCCAAAACAGGGTGGCTGCACGTAAATAGGAAGAACTGCCCATACTAAATCCTACAGCTAACTCTGTGAAAAAGCCATACCAAGAACCAATGTAATATTTTTACAAATAAAACATTTGAGTTTGGGACTTGGGTCTTTTTAATCTGGAGAAGACTGGGGGGAATTCTTATCAATGCCTATAAATACTTAAAGGGTGTGTGTCAGGAGGATGGGGCCAGTCTTTTTTCAGTGGTGCCCAGTGACAGGACAAGAGGTAACGGGCACACACTTGAACATAGGAAGTTCCATCTAAACATGAGGAGGAACTTCATTCCTTTGAGGGTGGCAGAGCAATGCAACAGACTGCCCAGAGAGGTGGTGGAGTCTCCATCTCTGAAGACATTTAAACCTGCCTGGACATGTTCCTGTGGAACCCGTTCTAGGTGGCCCTGCTCTGGCAAGAGGTTTGGACTGCTGATCTCCAGAGGTCCCTTCCAACCCCATATCATTTTGTGATTCTGTGAGTTTCGGTGTCTAGATCCATGCTTTGTCTTTTCCTTCAGTCAATATACACAAGCTTACTAGTTAAAACTGTGGCTGCTAAAATGAACATAGTCACCTTAAACACAGGTATGGAGCTTACTAGAGTTATTTTATCCTCCCCCAAACCCTAAAATAATGCTGTGTATCTGGTAATAACTAACTAAATCTCAAACTGTTAGGTAGTCAACAAATCTCCAACTTATAAATTTCTGCCTTTCTTAAAATTAAACAGATATAGAGAAAATGTATTCTTACCACCAAGAACTTCTTCATGTTGTTGATTTGTGTCTTTTACACTAGTAAGTGTTGTCTTCCTGGCTATCAAATACTTTATATATCAAGCACTTTATATATCAAGAGAGAACACAGTAGCAAATATCATCTTATACAATTCTGTGAGGTATTCTGTTTTGAATTAAACATATACTATTTGAATGAAACAATTTTTAAATATGAATAAGTATTTGTACTCCAGTCCACTTTCCCCTTTCTTCTCCAATTAATATCTATTCATCCTATATGTACTAAAACAAAAAAAAAAATAAAGAATTGCTGTGTGAACTCTCATATCATCATTATGACTATTTAATTTCTATTATTTTTTAATTATTATTCTTAGATAAGACCAGGCTTTATCTGTTATGGTTTTGTTTTTTTTTT
>VXAK01001309.1:179327-192711 GCA_013399435.1 Arenaria interpres | reverse complement strand
CATGATGATTCTGTGATTCTGAGCCCATGCTGCAAAGGATGCCAGTCACAGAGTCAGCCTGGCTCAGCCTGCCCTCCTGAAGGGATGCATTTTACATAGTTTTGAGCAAGGCAAGTGTAGGATAAGCCCGTATCTTGTCCTAGCAAAGCTTCTCTGCAGCAAAAGCGGGCAGAGAGCCTTCCCTCCGCACACCAGACACCGTGCCTGCCTGACAGGGCAGGCAAAGAGCAACTCTTGTAGGAAAAGCTGAATCGTGTAAGAGCCAGATCATTTCCTGAGCGTTTTGGAAGGAAACTGGTGTCACTTCGCATGTGGCCTGTGGTACCTGTGGGCCAACGCACGCTTTTTCTCTTGCAAGGGATGCCAGAGGGGCTGCGAGGAGAAACACGAGGCTGTCGTTGCGAGAGGAAAAAAATGACTCTCCGGCGACACTTCTATTTTTGCCCTCTCTCTGAGGCCTCAATGCCCCACGTGCAGTTTGCAAGTCAAAGCGCGGCCAGGGGCTTCCCCGCTGCAGGTGCTGCAGCTGCACTGGGAGCCAGGCACTGCCCGGGTGGCATCGCCGCCCGCCTGCTCCCTGCCCACCCAAAACCACCCGCAGACTGGGCTACGAGACGCCCTAAAACCCCAGAGAGGCTTCCAGCCTTTAATGTAGATAACACTGATGCTGTCTCAGCGGCGCTAAGCCCCTCCTCATGCTTTTCCCGGCCGCATCCCGCTGGTGGGAGAGGGCAGGGGATGCTCAGGAGCAAGGGGTTCACCCCGAGCAAGGACAAGGAATGGTGGCAAGGTGGTCAGCAAGGCAGGGGAGCCCAGCAGGGCTGTTCAGCAGAGGGCGATGCCACCCCAGGTTTGGAGGGGCTGGAAAAGCAGCGCTGATGCGCGGAGCACCCTGGCCGTGGCGCGGGGCAGCCTGCTCCTTTCCACAACCTCCCTGTGCCGCTTTTAGCAAAGGGCTTCATACCTGTGATGAAGTAGCTGAGCTCAGCGTTCAGCCCAACGTCGGCGTCCGTGCAGTTGAGCCGGACCACTTTGAAATCCCGGGCCACGTCTTCGGGCAGCGAGACGTTGTAGACGGCTGGGAAGAAGGTGGGGCTCTCGTCGTTCACATCCAGAACTGAAAAGGGGAGCAGAGCTGAGCTGAGTGCTCCCCCCACCAGGGCTGCCCCCTCCTGCAGATGCCAGCCTGACGTCTGCCGGGCTGCCCAAACCACCCGGCTGCTGCTCCGAGCATCCCAGGGGGTGCTGTCCACCCTGCTCCCTACCAGCTGTGTGGTGGGAGTACCTGCAGACCAGCTGTAAGAACCGGTCCCTGTGGCCGCAGGCTGTATTTGGTTGCCTTTGGCACACACAGATCCCTTCCCCTCGCGTCCAAAGAAATCTCACATAGCTGTAATTAAAGTGACTGATTGCACCAAACTCATTTCCATCCCCATTCAGAGGAAAATTTGGGGCTCAAATATAAGCTCAGCATTTCCAGGTGTATATGGGGGGGCTCCGGAGTTACAGGATTGGAAACTTCTTTTTCCAAACCCAGGGTCAGTTTATTTCCAGATGATGCTTATCCTCAGAGCACTAGGCTTGCGTGAAGCCAGTAAATAGAAATGCATTGAATTAAAGACAGGCCACACAATAAGGGTCCAGCTGTGAAACTGGGATTATGTGGGCTGTCCAGCCAGGCAGCTGATGCGAATCATGTGCTGAAGCAAGAGGCAGGCCAAAAGAAAAAGAAACACTGGGGGGATGGAGGAATAACAACACAGAATTTGGGGGCCCTGCCCGAAACACGGTGTTTTCCCCATCTCCGCATGATGCTGACACCACATTGGGCAAGATGTGAAGCCTGCAGCAACGGCAGCGCCATGGGCTGCGCTCCTTATCTGCTGTGGTACCCAGGAACAGACATAATGGGTCAGATCACATGTCCATCTGACTCCTCAGTGTGTCTCCTATATAAACCACATCTCCTTTGGGGAGGTGTCCTTGTTACCCATCTCTTTGGGATCAGAGGGGGCTCCGTGGCTGGGCAGGGCTTGGGAGGGGTTTCGGCGCACCCACCTTTGACAGTCAAGGTGCTGGTGGAGCTCTTGGAGGGCACGCCAGCGTCACTGGCCACCACCCGCAGGTAGTACTCAGCGATCCTCTCCCTGTCCAGCTCGGTGGTGGAGGTGATGAGCCCGCTGGTGCTGTTGATGAGAAAATCCATGCGGGGCATCCCCACCTGCATGCGGTATGTCACCTGCCCGTTGGGACCCTCATCCAGGTCGATGGCCACTACCTGGTGGGGAGAGCGGAGAGAAGGAGTGAGCATGGGGGAGCCTCATCGTCTCCTGATGATGAAAATCATCAGGGCATAAGCCCTGAGCATTACTTTGTCTCCAGAGATGCCAGGATGAAAAAAACGGGGCTTCAAGGCATCCCCCCTGCTGGGGGTGAGAACGTGGGGTGGGATGTCACAACCCCTTCTGCATCCCCCCCGTTGCATGGCCAGAGGATGGAGAGGATGTATCGCTAGTTTGCTTTGCAGAACCCATGGCAACGACAGCGGCAGCAGTTCCCAGGGCAGGACACAGCAGCGACGGGGCGGCAACGCTCACCTGGAAGACGGAGGAGCCTGCGGGAAGGCCCTCGGCGATCTCGGCCACAAAGGGCAGGTTTTGGAAAGTGGGATCGTTGTCGTTCAGGTCCAGCAGGTTGACGAAAACCGTGGCGCTGCTGGTAGCTCGCAGGGGCGGCCTCCCGCCTGCCGAATGCAAGAACAGGGTTTCGAGGTTAATGCCTCCAGCTATTTCCAACCCTTTCTCCCGAAAGACATCCTCAATCCTTGTGCAAACAGTCAATGGCTGCCCCATTGAGGCATTAGCCTGTCCATGTTATCCCTTGCGCTGCAGCCCATCGGACTACTGGTTTTCCCCTGGCAGGATGTACACAAGACAGACCAGTAAGTACCCATGCAGGCAGGTAAAAACCAATAGCACCACCAACCTATCCTTATCCCTGTCCTTCTAGCAGGTCGGATGGGATGATGGCCTTAGCAAAGGCAATGCAAAAATAGAAAAGGGCAGAGTTGAGTTTATATGTGCCTGCTGGCTCTTGGAAACGAGCTGGATAATGGGAAAATACCTTAGAACCATAGAATTGTGTAGGTTGGAAGGGTCCTTTTAAGATAATCTAGTCCAACCATTAACCTCATTCTGATAAAAAAAACACCAAGAAAACAAAACATCACTAAACCATGTCTCTAAGCACTACGTCAAGCCGTTTTTTAAATCCCTCCAGGGATGGTGCCTCAACCCCTTCCCTGGGCAGCCCATTCCAAGGCTTCAGAACCCTTTCTGTGTCAACGTTTTTCCAACTCTCCAATCTGAACCTCCCCTGGCACAACCTGAGGCCGTTTCCTCTTGTCCCATCGCCTGGGACTTGGGAGAAGAGACCGACCCCCCCTGGCTACACCCTCCTTTCAGGGAGTTGGAGAGAGCGAGAAGGTCTCCCCTCAGCCTGCTTTTCTCCAGGCTGGACACCCCCAGCTCCTTCAGCGTCTCCTCAGGAGACTTGTTCTCCAGACCCCTCACCAGCTCCACTGCCTTTCTCCGGAGCCCTCAATGTCTTTTTTTGTGGTGAGGGGCCCAAAACTGGACCCAGCACTCGAGGTGGGGTCTCACTAGGGCCCAGTACAAGGGGAAAACTCCCTGTACCCACTTCATCTCCCTCTATTTTTTTCCCCTAAAAAACTTTCCCTAATATATACTATTTCCAGAGCAAAAGACGTTTACCTTGCAGGGCAGCCCAGAAACAGGTTCCCCCGCATGCCCCGATGGACTGCATCTTCTCAGCAGCACACTATGACCACCCGGTGCTGCCCTCCTCTCCCTGCCTGCCCTAAGCATTCATGGCTTTGTGCTACAGCCCCTGCCCCCTACACGGAGCCCGAGCGCTGGGCTCCTGCAAAACAGGCGTTTCACACACCATTAGGTTTGGGTTTTTTACCTGCAAAATGCAAAGAATGGTGTCTTCCGAGACAAGGAGGAATTTCTGCCTCCCAGGCTCATTGTCAGGGCTGCTGCAGGAACCACCACGCTCAAGTTTTGAGGGTTTCTGGTTTGTTTTAGCAGCAGGTTTTAACCTGCTCTCGTTATTTTAACCTCAAAAACATCTTTGGAACTTATGCTCAAAACAGGAAAAAAAAAAAAAAAAGAAACTTCATAGAATGGTTTGGGTGGAAAGCGACCTTAAAGATCATCCAGTTCCAACCCCCCTGCCATGGGCAGGGACACCTCCCACCAGACCAGGTTACTTCAACCCCCATCCAACCTGGTCTTGAACCCCTCCAGGGATGGGGCAGCCACAGCTTCTCTGGGCAACCTGTTCCAGTGTCTCACCACCCTCAGAGTGAAAAAATTTCTTCCTGAGATCTAATCTAGACCTCCCCTCTTCCAGTTTGAAGCCATCACCCTCATCCTGTCACTGCATGCCCTTGTAAAGTCCTCTCTTTCATTGCGAAGGAAAAAATCAGTCCGAGAAAAGTTCAGCTCGACAGGTGAAAACCATCAGGGAGGAAAAGCAGAGGAAGAGGAGGGCAATGCTTGCTCAACTTGAGCCCCAGTGATCTCTAGTATGGTCCCTCAAGAAAAAAAGAGGCGCGGGACAGAAGCGGGCTTACAGTCGGTGACCGACACCACGATCCTCCTCATGAGCTGGGCCTCCTGGGGGTTGGGGTTCTCCCGGTCCAGCAGCACGCCGGTGGTGCGGATCTTGCCCGTGGTGCTGTTGATGCTGTAGAACTTGTTGGGGGGTCGGATGCTGTACACCACCGTGCCGTTCTCCCCCAGGTCTGGGTCGATGGCCACCACCTGCCGTGGAGAAACAGCAAAAATTAAAGCAGAGCGACAGCAATTAACTCCCTCGGCGCATCTCCATGTAGATTCACCAGTGTCTAATAATGAGGCTGAGCTCCCACGACAGGCTTCCCCATACCAGCAGCAGCAAGAAGGTTCTCCTTCCTCCACACAGCTGTATATTTTCATGATACTTGCAGGGATTTTGTGCCCTTGAGACCTTTACTGCGGTGTTAAATCTCACCGATATTGGCCTGCAAGCCCGGGAGGTAATGGCATGGCAAGAGAGACATGAGCACACAGCAATCACATGGGGTTTTCTCCTTTTTAAATAAAGCCAGCTAGAAAACAAGTACCCTTCCGGAAAAGAAAATAAATGGGACAAAGAGGCATGCTGAGGAACTTGTGCTGCAACGCTGGAAATGCTGGAAATAATTCACTGGTGGGGTTCTCCTCCCCGCCAGACATCTTGTGTTTTATTGTTCTCCCCGTGACGTTTTTAATTACAGGGGACGCTTACGTTTAAAAAAACCCCAGCTTCATTACGCTCGTAACTTCCCCGGCCCCCGCTGCTTGTCCTGCTGCTGAATTTACATCAGATCGATGACACAATAATTATTTTCCCAGCAACTAATTGGGATGTCAAAGGCAAGACGACTTCAAGCAGGCGCCGAGCAGCGGGGCTGGTGCTGCACGGAGAGAGAGAAAACCTTTCTTCCCTGCTCCCCAACTCCTTTTCCTTTGTAGCCTTCCCCCTTATATGATTTTGTGGATTCCCTTCGCTTTTCCCTCATTTATTTTCTGTCTGGTGCCCGTCATTTTTCTCCCAGCGTGATGGAGTATAAACCTCCCTCTCTCCTTCTCTTTTATTTCACCAGAGGGACTTGAAAGGCCGTAAATCAATGTCTTTCAGAGAGGTCCTTGAAGGAGGTCGCAGGCGAGGTTAAGAAAGGGAGAATTTGGCTAAAACCCACACAATTTAGGGAGAAAAAGAAAATAATCCCAGCAGAGAGGAGAAACACATGGGATGGGCAGCAGCGAGGAGGCCCAGGAGTGACTTTTTAAATGGACTCCTGCAAGAAGGTGCTTGGCTGGAAGTGATGCTGGTTTGGAGGTGACACTGGTTCGGAGGTGACTCCTGCTGGAGCCAAGCAGGTGACACCGGGTGAAAGGAAGAGTCTTTTAGTGCAAGAGCCACCTCCCCTCGCACATACCGTGGTGACGTCCGAGTTGGGGGGGGTCATTTCCACCAGGTTAATGAAATACGGCTCATCCTTCCAGGTGGGATAGTTGTCATTGATGTCCAGCAGCGTGATGTTCACCTGTGAGAGAACATGCAAGCATCAGGTGGTATTGGTTCCTGGGGCCGCACAGCGTGTATCCCTGGACGTACAGCAGCATCACGGACCCAAGGCACGTTCACCTTCCAGAGGGAAAAATCCATAGAAAAACAACCTCCTGCATCTTCACAGCCAAGGCTTCTTGGCGTGTCTGAGCTTGGTTTGGCTCACGTGTATTTATTACATTGCAGTTAAAAAAAAACCTCAGGGGCACAAGGTGTGTTTTTCAAGCAGCTGCTTCACTGGAGAGGGGATGCAAATTGGTGGCGGTGGTGGGGAAGGTGGTACAGTTGGAGCACGGCAGGAAAGGAAGGAAAAAACTTGAGTGAGTGGTAAAAAGCCAAAAAAGGAGAAAGGAATAAATGAGAAATTGGGAGAGGGTGCAATAACAGGGGATGAGAGGTGCAAAGACAAGAGAGCATGGGAGAGGATGATGCCCTGAAGTGTTACCTATCTTCATTTCCAGCGTGAGAAATGGCACCTAAGTGACAGTAGCAAGCCTGTGGGATGCACCCTGTTGTCTGCGAGTCTCTCACCTCCCCAGATCACCCATTTCAATCCAGCCTGTGAGTTTATAAAGGTGCCTGAGGGATGGGCTGCAGTACAAGGGAAAGGGGGGCAGAGGGGCAGGAGGGAGCCCCTGGTGCCTGCCAGCGCCATGAAGGGTGCCTTGGCGGAGCTTCTCCTGGGGCTCCCTAGTTATCAGGTCTTGCCGTCACACCAGGCTGAGCTGCTGGTGCCACCCCGTGGTAGAAGAGGCAAATCTGAACACCATGGCCTCTGGGGACGTGCCCTGGGCACAAGTCAAGGCATAGAGGCGGTGCTTGGGGAAGGTTGGTGACCCACCACAACCCCGAGCACCCCAGGTGCTTGTTCATCACCACCTGCTTCTCACTGAGTTTTAATATTCTTTAACTTTTTAAGAACTGTGATGCATTTTTTTTGCAGAACTGCAATCCGTGTTGCAAAACACTTGTTTTACCTTTCAGTAATGCTGTCAGGAGAACATCATCTCATCTGGAAGCTCAAAGGGGAACGCAGCATCCTCCAGACCATGCTGTTGCCTAGCCACGGCTGTCATATTCCTCTGGGAACAGCTCCATAGGGAGCTTCTAGACTGCTGCCTGAATCACAGACATCCTGATGGCCCTCAGCAGCAGTGACAATTATTATAAGGCTCTCCTCAGCACAACCACAATATTTCTCTGCATCATCCTCTGTTGCATGGGACATCTCTCTGGCAACCCAATCAAGCGTCCCAGGAGCAATAGCACCCAAATGTTATGACATGTTCAAACCAACATGGTGTCACGAGCACTGAGAGCTGGATCCTTGGCTTTTCACCTACTGGTATTTCCAAAGACTTCTACAAACTCTTTGCAAACGGCAGGTATCCCTGACATCTACAAAGGGCAAGGCAAAGCAGAAGGCTTCAATCTGCAGTACAATGGCTTGTACTTCCACCAGAACCTTCTGAGGAGCCCAGGCATCACAAACCAGTTGGAAACCCTTGATGCAGGCAGTACGTGAATAGTAGTCATCAAGAACAACAAAGCATGCCTGCAGTCTCTTGAGAAAATGCTTAGTTGGAGAGCCATGAACAAAGGGAGCTGTGCTGCAGGGAGAATAGTTACCCATTACCGCCTTCACACGGAGAGAGCTGGACATGTAAAGCTCTGGAAGGTCAAGTGGCTCCTGGGTGAATGGCTTGCCAGGAAAGGGAGCCTGATTTCAAGGTCTACACAGCCCAGACAGTCATTGTGCAAGGGCTGTGAGCAGTGGCTGGGGGCAGCCCAGAGGGCAGACACCACCGTATGCTCTTTACCCATTTACACAGCTAAAATTAAACACTGCTGCTATGGGGAACTGAAGCATTGGTGCCTGGGCAGCCCTCCCAAACACCAGTCCCAGGCGGGTACCGGTGGCTCCAGGAGATGGGAATCGCTCCTTCACGCACTCACCATAGCAATGCCTGTCTTCTGGTGGTGGCCCACGCCTCCATCCACCGCCCGGACAATGAGGATGTATTCAGATTTGGCCTCCCGGTCCAGCAAAGACGTCGTCGTGATTTCTCCTGCGGCCACAGGAGATGAGAGGGATTAGAGATGTAGTACGGTGAATAGGGTGAAAAAAAAAAGGGACACTTTAAAAAGGGGAGACGGGATCCTTCACAAATGGGCCCTTTCTTCTGATTCAGTTTCAAAGGAAGTTCCTGCAAACTTCATGCCATGTCTTCCCTCGGGAGCCTATGGTATGAGCTTCCACTGATGCCTCTTCCAAAGCTCTCATGGTGACCGAGCAAATGCTAGTGGCTGAAATCTGGTGAATTCCTTAAAAATCTGGTGAATTCCTTAAATCGTGTGTCTCCCAAGTAGGCTGCTCAGGGCAGAGGAGGGAAGGGTGAGGAAGGAGAGAGGGTGAAAGAGGGAAAATGATGGGTAGGAAAACCAGGGGAAATTTGAGTGAAGGAAGTGAAAAGAGGGAGAGCAAGAACGGAGGCTCACCTGAGCGAGCATTGATCCGAAAATGCGAAGAGCCCTCCAGAGAGTAGATGATGGACTCCTGCCCGTACTCCCTGGACCGGTCCATGTCCGTGGCATTGAGAAACAACACTGTGGCTCCTTGGGGGAGGCAGAAATGAGGGCTGGGACAAAGCATTCACAACCTAGAGTGGCTCTCCCCAGCTACCCTGTCCCCTCACACTGCTTTTGCAGATCACCCAGCCAAGGGGTCCCCTCGCCTGCATGCACATGCACCGCTAGACCCGATGGCTACAAAGCTCTGCCAGGTCCCTGGCTTTTACCTCCCCGAAAAGCCATCACCCACCCCGTTCTGGCTGTAAGATCCCCAGGGCCCTCCTGCTAGCCTGGAGAAGGAGCAGCGCTGTGCTCCGTACCTGCCATGATGTCCTCCATGATGGTTATAACATAGGAAGGCTTGCTGAACGTGGGGGGGTTGTCGTTTTCATCCTGGAACAAGGAGAAGGTTAAGAGGCTGGTTGGGGAAAAGGCAAGATGGTCAAGTAGCTGCAAATGTCTGGTACTGGGGATGCTCCTGGCCAACTGCATCTCAAGATGTGACCGGCTCAAGACATCAGTGTGGGGAAGATGTCCTTAAGGTAAGGCACCAGAGGTTTAAGCCCATGGTTTCAATGCAGAGGTGGCTGAGGTTAAGGTAAGCTGGGTGTCAGTGGCTTTGCTGAGCCATACAGAGGGGGACAATACCAACTATCTCCTTATCCAACATCCTAGGCAATCCGCAACAGGCCTGAGGAACTGCTGCCGTTTGCAGCCAAGCGTCCTCTGAGCTGCTCCTGCCTTCACCACAAGCCCTGGGAAGGCTCAAACACCTCACCAAGCACGGCAGCATCATGTAGAGACCTGCTCCTCCCTCTCGGAGGGACACATGAGCGGTTAGCGCTCCGGGTCACCTTGGCCACAAGGCCACCAGGCAGACTGGACTGGCCAGGGGAGCTGCTGAGCTTTGGCTGCCTTTGTTTCAGTGGAGGAACGCTGTGGGTGTTTGCAGAGAGAGCAGCTCCAGCGTTTTTCAGGAGGGAAGCTGGTTTACGTGCCAACACTCTCCCTCCAAGCCTGTCTCTGCCAGCCACCACGGCCGGCCTGGTGAAACCAGGCAGGAGCAATTGCTCGAAACATCCCTCAAAACAGATTTCGAACCGGTTTAAAGATCCCTTCGGGGGGAGGCTTTAAATGCTGTTTAAACAATGTTAAGAATCTGCCTTAAGTGAACCAAACTCAACCGCCTGTGGAGGGAAGGATGGAGCCACCAGGACAGGAAAACACCCAGGACATGAAAACACCCTCACGGACTTCGCTGCTTCCCTGGGGCTGTGCTGGAGGTATTTTCTACCTGGAGACCGCTGATGGACCTGCAGGCTCAGCTGCTCCTGTTGCCACCGAACTTGATATTTGAGGCAATTTCACATGCCAACGATGCCTGTCGTACTGCAATTAAATTGCCATCCTCTGCTCTCGTTGCCGGGAGCAGGTGGTCTTTAGTCAGCCTTTGCATCACGCAGCTTTCGCCGCATCTCCTCTGAGGGTAACGGCGAAATTGCCTGCTGCCTGGGGGTGCCCTCCGTGTGTCCCTCCTCCTCCTCAAAGAGTTGGGGTCATTGCCCCCGGGGCAAACCCGGGGGGTCCAGGAAGGATAAAGGCAAAGACAGTGAACACGCATCCCCGTGCCGCCTGCTGCTGTGGTCCAGGCTGGGTGGATGCAAGCCAGAGCAGACGCCGCATGGTTCCATTAGTGGTCCTGAGTTCACCAGGCCGTGCTCAGCGCCGCCACAGCCCGGTAAGCCGGCTCCCAAGGAGGCAGGGGCTCGCTTCTGGCCGGCTCTCCATCTGGCCAGAGCTGGCACGCACCTGCCTGCAGCACGGTACGTGGCTTTTCCTACTCGTGAAGGACATTTCCCACTTCAGCAACGTGAACTCCAAAGCTCCCTGCTGGACACCTTCCCCTGCGCCTCCTGTGGCATGGACACCGATGCCAGACGGGACAACCTGGCCTGCTTCCTCCACTCCCATGGGAGAGGCCATCCAGCTTCAACCTCCTCCCTCATCATCCTGCCTATCTCACTGACTTCCACAAACTCAGCTTCCCGCTGTCCCCTCGAAACCTCACCCTCAGACAGCCATCGTATCATCTTCAGGGACGCTGATGAGCGCAGACAGCCACACGAAGCACACTACCCCCTTTTCTCCAGACATACCCATGCTCTAAGTCGCTGGCTCATCGCCCCGAACCGGGCGTCAGCGGCAGGGAGCGAGGCAGAAACTTATTAGTGGTGATATTTCCCCGGATCCTGGCGTGGCGCGCGCTATTAGTTCTGATTCGGCGGCTCCCTCTACAAAAGCGTATTGTCCCCTAATGGGAAATCTACAAGGCGAGTTTGACTTCTTTATTAAAAACCAACAACCAAAGGATGGGGAAAAAAAAAAATAAAAAAAATCACCTCCCTCCACACTCGCTCTCGCTCTGCCTTTTCACGGCTCTTGTTCCTCAAGTGCCGTTGTGAAATACTTCCTCCTCATTTTCTTCCTATTTTCTGGTCCTTTTTTTTTTCCTTTTCTTTTTCCAGTTGAAAGAAAATCCCTTTGGTTGAGGGCAGGAAAAGTGACAGCTACTTAAACCCCACCAGTGTACAGACTCAACCCGGAGGAGATGACCCACTGAAGTGTGGTCTTTAGAAAAAGATGTTTATGCTGTCTAAAGTACAGCACGGGAAGGATGTATTTAACCATCACTAACCCCCCAGCACTGCCTTATTCCCCCTCTCCTGAGAACGTTGAGGGAGCTAGAGGACAAGCATACTGACAGGACTTCACTCACATCCTACGCACCGTGGACTTCATCTTCTTCGCCTTCCCAGACTGACGTTGCCGCCAGCCCGGCTTAGATCCCATCACTGCGAGACTGACGGGTTATCAAGCAAACTGTCTCCATCACTGATACCTCCCTCCAGACGTCTACGAACCACAATGTGTCTCAACGTGACAATCTGATCTAATCTTTCCCGAGGAACGCTGTGATGCTTTACCTCTGCCGGCAGCAAGCCCGCCATAGGATTTGCACCTATGCTGGTGTGTGAGATGCACGGCGAAGCCCGCAGCCCAGCGGGGACTGCCGGCGTTGGGGAGATAAACAAGCAACTGCCCCTGATTGATTCAAGGACCAATAATTTCTGACACCACAAGTGCTAACGTGCAGCCAAAGCTCTCTCCTTGGCATCCGAGCTGCAGCAAGTGCCTATGGCTACCAGCATGGAGAACATCCCAGCCAAGAGTTCCCTGCAAGATGAGATAAGAGCTCACCGGGTGCTCAGTGAACCTCCCCAGTCGCAAGCAAGGGCAGAGGGTAGATCTCTTCTCTACTCCTCACACTGTGGTTAGCTGGGGTTCATAGCACGTTGCTTCCAGCGGCGTCCCCATGCATCGTGCATGGCCAAGGAGATGGAGGTCAGGACAGCCTGTCTGTGCTTGGCCATGGTGACACCCCCTCAGAGACACTCTCACTAGCCCGCCGTCACCCAGGACTAACCAGATGTCAGGGACAACATTTCTTAACTAATGAGACACATACGACAGCACATATGAGAGCACATGAGACACATATGACACATATCTACATATGACTAGGCTGGATGGGGCTTTGAGCAATCTCGTCTAGTGGGAGGTGTTCCTGGCCATGGTAGGGGGGTTGGAAGTAGATGATCTTGAAGGTCCCTTCCAACCCAAACCATTCTAGGATTCTAGAGATGAGACGTATGTAATTGCAATCCACACATACACATCCATGGGATGGGGTGGTCTTGCTGGGTTACTGATGGATTAACGGCACTGCTATGGAGCAATAGCAGGGAAACCACGAGAGAATCATGGGGCACTGTACTTACAAACACCTCGATGGTGACGGGGACGGTGCTGTTGAGTGGCGGGTTGCCGGCATCCTTGGCCATCACAGTCAGGTAAATAACCCCGTTGGCCAATTGCTCGTAGTCGAGGGGGTGGTTCACGCTGATCACTGAAAGGATGGAAAGCCGGGTGGTCAGGGTGGGGATTCAGGCACCAAGCAGGACAGCAGGCAGGCTTGGGGGGTGTTGCATCCCCACCACATCCCCAGGGCCAACAGTGGCTTCTCGAGGTTGTAATGCCCCCAGAACATGATTGCTGGGCATTACTGAGCTCCTTGCAGTAGCATAACCCGGAGTGAGCTGTACACACACGGAAACACGGCTCCCCAGTGGCTCAGCTCAAGCCCTGCTGCAAAGGTCCATGTTGCAGGTGAGGTCAGGACAAGCAGAGGAGCTTCTGGAGCAGCTTCTTAAAGCCTGCTGGCACAACTGCTTGGGCTGTGCTCACACCCCTGCAAGCTGCTGCTGCTGCTCCTCAGGGGCACCACGGTTCTGGGACCAGCACTTACCTCCGTACCCTTCCGACACCGTGATGTCAAAGTATTCGCGGAAGGCAGACGCCTGCACGATGCTGTATGTGATCTGGTTGTTCGGAGGGGAGTCCTCGTCAGATGCCTAGGGCAAGAGCAGAGGGAGTCAATGAGCACAGAATCACAGCATTACATGGGGTTGGAAGGGACCTCTGGAGATCATCTAGTCCAACCCCCCTGCCAGAGCAGGTCCACCCAGAACAGGTTGCACAGGAATGTGTCCAGGTGGGGTTTGAATGTCTCCAG
>VXAK01001309.1:54298-179248 GCA_013399435.1 Arenaria interpres | reverse complement strand
CATCTTTGTAGCCCTCTGCTGTCCCCTCTCCAGCAGTTCCCTGTCCTTCTGGAACTGGGGAGCACAGAACTGGACCCAGTGCTCAGATGAGGCCTCCCAGGGCAGAGCAGAGGGGCAGGATGACCTCCCTCCACCTGCTGGCCACACTCTTCCTGATGTCCCCCAGGATGCCATTGGCCTTCTTGGCCACAAGGGCCCATTGCTGGCTCACGGGCATCCTCTTGTCCACCAGGACTGCCAGGTCTTTCTCCTCAGAGCTGCTCTCCAACAGGTCAGGCCCCAACCTGTCCTGGTGCAGGGGGCTATTTCACAGCACGGGAGCTGTGACGTGCAACGGGAGAGAGCCGAGGGGACAGGAGGTGCAGGTAGGGCCCATAGAGAGTGGAAAAGAGGATGCACTCATTGGGAGCCCTGAGGGAGGTAAACCAGCCTCTCCTCCTATCCCACCTCCCAGAAAGGACTTGCTGGATCCCCCTCTCCCACCTCCCTGCAGCACTCCCCCAGCCTGGCCTCACAGAGGGAAAGTTGTGCTCTTGCATCATGGCAAGGTTTATTCCTGTGCTGAAGGAGCAAACAAGCCTTCCTTACCTGCCTTCCCTCCACATCAAAGAAGCTCCATCAACAACAAGCAGAGCACCTTCCCCCCAGTGCCTCCCAACTCTATTGAGCAGAGCAAGGTGATGTGGAGGCAGCATCTGTGCCCTTGGGAGAAGCCCCAGGTCCTGGGGATGCCATATAGGCACGGGACTTATAGGAGAGGAGGAGGAGGGAGGCAGACGAGGGCTGCAGCACTGCACCCAGTTGCACTTTGCTGTGAAGCACAGAGGGTTTTTTTAAGAGGGATGCAGGAGGGACAGCAGCAGGGGTGGATGGGGACCTAACCTGCTCCTGTCTCCCCACCGCGCATCCTGAGAGGAGGAGCCGCTCTGGTCCCTCACCCGGAGCCTGACCACCTGGGTGACGGAAGGCTCGTTCTCCCGCAAGGCCCCCAGGTATGCCTCCTTCTGGAAGGTGGGGACGTTGTCGTTGACGTCGAGGACATTGATCCGGACGCGCCCCGTCGTCTCTTCCCCGCCACCGTCCCGGGCAATGACAGTCAGGGTGTAGCGCTGCATGGTCTCGAAGTCCAGCCGAGCTGTCAGGAGGATCAGACCCGTGTCCTTGTCCAACGAGAAACTGAGGGGACAGGAAAGGAGAGGGGAAAGCCCTGGTGATGCTGGAGGTGAAGAGATGGGGTGGCAGCAGCCTGACAGCTAGCACCGCAGTGGGTGAAGTTCATGGCTTTCTTTGAGGGATATATCATCTCAGAACATCTTCAAGAGCTCGGCGCAGGTGGTATGGTAGAAACCCTCAGTGCTGCTCTAAAGGCAGAGAAAATGGGCTCAGAGCTCCCAGATCCCTTCTGCTGGGCAGCCCATGTTCCTCCCCAAACTGCCCACTACAGCTGGGTCTCACGTGGTGCTCCAGGGCCAACAACTTGCTGGCAAATGCATTTACTGGTTCCAAGCACTGCCGGTGCCTGTAGGTCCCTATTCAGCCAAGTGATTAAACGCGCTGAGCATCACGCATATTCTGAAGTTAACTCACCCCTTTGGGAGACAGCGTAGTGGGGTTTTCATAGGGCATCTCACAGACAGGACATTAACAAGTGCCCTTAGTTGCCATGTGACTTCTTAGGGAGGTTAGAAGAATATTTTGAAGAACCAAGGTCATGCTGGTGCTTCAGACTTACCGGTCAGGGTCATCGCTGAAAAAATAACTGACTTTCCCGTATGTGCCCACGTCATTGTCGGTTGCCTGAAAAAAAAAAAAGAAAAAAAAAAAAAGAGTTAGTTAATAAATGAAGGTATTTATGGGAATGTTGCATCACACACGCTGGTGAACCCATTACATCTTCTTTACTTCCTTCTACTCAGGTGCCAGCGGGCTAGCACCAGTACAGAGCTCGTGTGCTGCCATTTACCACCTGAGAGATGTGGGGCTGGGGGTGTCTGTGCTCTCCTGGGTTATCCAGTGAGTCCAGAAAACAGCTCTCCATCAACATCCCTCAGCACGGCTTCCAAAAGCTTTGACATGGGAAATACTACGTGTACCTACTTTTCCTGCCATATGAAGCTAACCTGGGAAGCACAGGTGAAATAAAGGTCTCCATGGACTTGCCAATTCTTGCAGGCCACCCATCCTAGCCCTGTGAAGCCCAAGAGCCAGGACCCTGCATCCACAGCTCTCACCCTTCCCTGCGCATTCAGGGCTGGTGGCTTCGGGGAGAGAAATAAAATCCTACCCCGCTTCAACATCTCCACCCCCTCCCCGGCTAAAACACAGATGAGAAAAAGCAAAGAAAGGGAGTTAGACCTCGCTTTCCACGAGCAGCTCCTGCCAGGCAGCCCTTTTCGGGGGCCGTCCCCCCCGATGCGTGGATCCCACAACCCCAGCGATGCGCGGATGCCTCTCTGGATGCTGCAGCATCCCAGCCAAGCCGCCGGCGGGACTCCGCACACGTAGGCTGTCGCCAGCTGCTGAAGCTGGGGCAGGCTGGTCACGGCTAAGCAACCAGCACCTTCTGGGGAAGGTGTGCCAAACTCAGCCTGTCAGCTCTGGATGAGCAAGGCAAGATTTATGTGCGTTTTAAAGTCTTTTCTCTAATGAATATATAAAATATGCATGAGCGGCAGCAGGAAAAAAGGAACAGAAGATCTTCTTTTTAGGTGAGGAAAGTGGAATACAAAGCCCCAAAAATATCCTTTTGCTCCCCCAGTATATTTTCTAAATTGAGTCCTGTCTGGGTTACTCAGATACCAACAGGTCTGAGAAAAAGCAGGGTCAAAGACACATTTTATACCCAGATACCAGCAAAAGGCTGTATTTTAGGACTGGCGTGGAACACAACCCGTTCCTGAAACCTTCGTGATTTATCGACGGCCTTGATTACCCTTGACAGCAGAGCAGGAGCCCGAGCACATCAAACAGCTTCACCCCTGTGCGCCGCTTACCTCCCACTCCACGGGGTGGCAGAGGGGCAAAGGCATGACAACTAGCCTAAATTAATGCCTTCTCCTCCCCACCCAGATGCTCGGGTGGTAAATCCCTGCTGCTTTATGCCAGCTGAAGGGTGTGCTGGTGGAGCCAGCCTTCCAGACCTACTGATTTTCCCCATTTTCCTCTCCACTGCTAAGATGCGATTTACTTTTTTGCGTGCATTGCAATTGCCTTCAGTAAAATGGAACAAAACCTGCCAAAACTTGCCTGGAGAGATGCCCATTGAGCGAGCAGCACCTGCTCCTGGAGGTCCAAGCCCTCTCTGGGGTGCATCTTGCTTCTCAGAGGACACCGGGGAGGACACCTATGAAAATGTCCCATCCCAGCCAGAGCCCGATGGAAACCCCTGGGGAAGAGGGGGGTTAATCTACCATCCGTCCACCCCAGCTTCCCTCAGCAAATGAATAACGGTATTAGTCACTCACCCTAACACCTGCCACCAGCTCAGGTGGCTGTGAATCGTGGTGGCAAACCCCCAAACTGCAACTGGGGCTGGCCAACAAAGGTCTTGGGGCCTTTCTCCCCCAAATCCTCAAGCATCCTCAGCATTGCCAGCCCTTGACCTCCCAGCCAGGGTTTTTTTCCAGCCATTACTTCTGCGCTCACAACCTCTGTGAGCCCCTAGGTCCCATTAATCCCTAAGTGGCTGGTGCAAGAGCAGAGCCCAGAATGGCATTTTCCACGCACCTGGATGGGCTGGTGATGAGATAATGATTTACAGGGGGCCTGACAGTGCCACAAAGCACAGGCAAAACTAATTCCCTTCATTTGCCCCTGTACAATTACACTTGGAAGTGCTTACCGCGGTGACAGACAATGCTGGGAAACCGTAATTTTCTTCTGCCGAGGAAAAAAATATATAGGGAAGGAAGAAGGTTAAAAGAAGGTTAGCACAGAGCTGGTCGGCATGGGAAGCGGAGGGGTCCTGGGGAGCCGAGCTGGGAGGGCAGGTTGGACCCAGCCAAAATTGGCCATAAGTCAAAGCGACCTGCTCAGGAGGAGCCAGGCAGCCTAACTCTGCTCCCTACACCACCTCACCAGCCGGGGCTAATTAATTAGCCTGATACACACCAGGGGAGGTGGAAGATGATGCCTGCTTTATGGCTTTCCTGGCAACTGAACATCATGGACATAACGCAGGGCAGCAGAGCAGGCTGCTTGAGTGTGACAGGGAATATGCAAAAAAGCAAACCCATGCACGCTCAGCATATTTAATTTTGGATCTATGCGTCTTTCTGCATTGCCAAATGGTTTCCCTCTAAGGGCAAAAAAGATGCTCAGATGCTCGGACCCCCTGGGGAGGTGACACGTGCTCCCTTTGCAAAGCGATGCTGAGGGCTCCCGTGGAGCACACACGACCCACGTGCAGAACACCCCGAAACCCACCGAGCCGGCAGCTTTGTGGGGGCTTTCTACAATCCCTGGGTGCCAGCTGTTTTCCTGCGGCTGTCCCCTCTCAACCCACTGGTCCCCCCCTAGACACGCGTGCATCCATCCCCACAGCCTAGGGAGGAAAGGCATCTGGCTGGAAGTTTCCCGGGGTTCCACCTGGAGAAGCAATCAAATGGCTTTTACGGCTGCTCCTCTCCTGCCCAGAATATTAAAGTGGGATTTGCCCACTGGAGCCTGCAAAAGGGCAGGATGAAAACGCGGGTCCACATCTGTACTTTTATGAGCTGTCACTGCTACAAACCATTTCTAAAAAAAAAAAATCCACATTTGCGCAGCTAAACTCTGGGAGAGTGGCAGGAAGAGGGAACCTGGCTAACCCGAAGGATTAATTTACTGATTTGTAGCACGGCACTGGCACCCGGCACGTGAATCACGGGCGCACACAAACACTACTTACAGCCCAGCCCTCCGTCCCCCAAGCACAAATATTCTGGACATCACCCTTTTGTCCCACCAAGGGGCCATCCATCGCATCCATCCTTCCCCACCGGCAGAGCCGGAGACAAAAGGGAAGAGCCGGCGAGCGGTTCTGCTCTCGTGGGCAAATCTGCAGGAAAGGGCATGTCATCCAATTTGTTCGGGAAACAATAGCAATGTTTGACATGTCATCAGGATTGATGGAGCAGAAATTTACATGGGAGAATTCAGTTTTAAACAGCTCCGCCGAGCTTTGCCGGTAATGGTTTCGACATTCATCATCCGCCAAGCCCCACTCAACGACTCCTCAAACTGCCCGAGATTAACTCTACTCACAACAGCTTCAGGGAGCGCGGCAGGAGGAGCAAGGAAGGGCTCAAAGAGCCAACAAGAACCTTTTGGGGCAGCAAGGGTTCCCCGCTGAGCCCCAGAGGTGGCAGCCTTCCCCCCAGACCTGCTGGGCAGGGACAAGCAGCTGGAGGTTAGTTGCAGGGGTGAGCAAAGCCTGTTGGAAGGATGACTCCTTGCTGTCAGGGTGAGACGGGTGGTCACCTCCTACCTGCCTGAAGATGGCTCTGCCCACACCAAGGGAGCCAAATTCTTCCCACTTTTCCACCTTCACGGGGCTGCTGGAGCGGGTCGCAGCTCAGTTTGTTCGTGTTCCCCCTCTTTGTTTTGCCTCCCCTACCTCGCACGCAGAGACCAGGAAATAAAAATTGATAGGGAGCAAATTGCTTTGGCCAGAAGCTCTCTGCTTAAAAGAGTCGCAGCAGGAAAGCAATTACCGAACATCAAAAAGCTGTCAGGGTACCGGAGTGACCAGGCGTGAGTCTCGTCCCCCCTGCTGCCTGCCTGCTCCCCTGGCCGTACCGGGTGGGCAGTGGGGACACCAAGGCACCACCGCTCCAGGAAGACACCTGGTGCTCGGGCCACGGGAGAAAGCCCATGGGAGGAAGATTCCCATCTGCTTCCAGAGAAGTTATAGATGCCCCATCCCTGGAAGTGTTCAAGACCAGGCTGGATGGGGCTTTGAGCAACCTGGTCTGGTGGGAGGTGTCCCTGCCCATGGCAGGGGGTTGGAACTCTGTGATCTTTAAGGTCCCTTCCAACTCAAACCATTCTCTGATTCTGTGATTCCTACTGGGTTTTTTTGGTTTTTTCCTATGAAAATGAGGCAGATGTGGTCACCTCCTTGAGGCTGACGGGGCAGCCATGGGCTGCTCAGACCATGGCAATAACAACCTCGGGTAGGGAGCTCTGCCCTGTCATCACACTGATTTTTGGAGCCACCTAAGCCTTCATGCGTTAAGCATCCTTTCTTAAATGCAACCTATGACAATCTCCAGCTCCCGGGGGTGGGGAATAACAGTTAATTTCTGGTGTCCACCTGGATTGGGAACTGATTTGTGATTTGGAGGAGACAAACATGAAGGGCCAAGAAGCAAATCGCCAGGCTGCAAAACCGGATCCAGAAAACCAGTGGAAAAAGCTACTTAAAAGCATTACACCCTTTCCACATGGAAAACAGCTCTTTCCCAGGCCTTTAAAGAGTGGCTGCCTGGTGGGAGGTGGCAATCAGGTGCGAGTGGAGTCATCTGGCATCGTTGCTCCAGAGCCCGGCGCAGTGATTAGCCGGGAAGGAGGGGGGCAGGAGTGGGGGAGCCAGGGCGATGCTGGGGTACCACTGTGACCGCCTTCTCCAGCGGCTCCGGACCACAGGGTCTGAACAGAGCCAGGAGCTCGGTCGCCGCTAATCACCTCAGAGGGCTGTGCCGAGCCTGGCTGGGGGGGTGGAAAAAATAGCCAATCAACCCCCCTGGGAATTGCAGAGCTTTTCCCCACCTCTTCTGCCAGCCACCGGGGAAAACAGCCGCCTCCTTGATTGTGTTTTATAACAGCGTTCCCTGCAACATCAGCTCCTCGTGAGCCAGGTTAACGCTTTGCTTGGGTTTTTCCTTTACTGTAGCCAGGCTGTGGCAATGGCTGGAGACTGGGCTTTAAAATGCAAGCCGACAGAAGATGGCCTTTGAGAGAGAGAAGAAAGCATCTAGAGCACGGGTTTGCACTGCACAAGGTGACTCCAAGACCATTTAGACACCCGCCTTGGTGGGTTTTACTGGAGCTCCGCGCCGGAGCTGGGAGCAAGTGCTCCGCTAATGAGCCATATTGATTTCATATTCTCCTGTTGTCCATCTAAATGGCAAGCGGCACATCTCATAGATTAAATAACCACACAATTGCCTGGCTTGACATCTCAATCACTTTGCCGTTGGGTCTCTAATGAATTCTACAGCCCAGCAAAATGGAAGAAACTAAGGTCAGAGTCCAGTGGAGGAAATATAAATCCCCGATGATCTCTGAAGTATTTGCAAGAGCTCCTGGGAGCCAGTCACACCTTCCACCATCTGCAACTCCATTTCATCCAGGTGATGAGCATCATTTAGGGTACAGCGGGGAGAGGGGGGACAAGAGCAAAGGAGAAGGGAAGAGCTGAACTGGTCCTTGCCTAGAGATGGACACAAACATGTTGAGTCCTGGCCTGGAGAAAGGAGCAGCAAAGCCCCACCTTTCTCCAGAAGGAGTGAAGATAATTCACCCTGGAACTGGACACAGCCTACGGTTGCTGAGTGTGAAGCAAACCCAGCTGGAGAGAGGGCTTTTCCATTTGTCAGCAAGGGGTAGCAAGCCCAAAACATGTCTCTGCCAGGCAGGTGCATTCCCAGAGAGCAAAAGGGATGCTCTCCATCCAGGCCAAGGAAAACCATGGTCCAGAAGCCATAGGCTGAGCTCCAGAAGTACAGAATCCCCACTTCCCAAGAGCTGGAAACTACACCCAAGTCTCAGTCAGACAGCAAGCAGCTTCTTCTCAAAGGTGTTTTAGGGGATGGAGAGCCTTAGTTTTACTCCTGTGACTGGAAATACCAAAAGAGGTTTAATTATAGGACACAGCAGCCAGCCATGGGAGGACTGAGCAGAGCCTGTGGCCCAAGGCAGAAATGGTTGGTGTGATGGATCTCAGGAGGTTGATTTACAACTCTCATGGCTCCCAAATGCTCTATTTAGGCAGACTATCCTTCCTTTTACACCCCAACAGCGGCTTGTGGGTAGCGTGAAGGGCTGTACAAGGTCACCTGTCCATGGGGTGACATTGCCTCTGTCGCAGTGTCACCTCAGCTAAGGGCACCCACTGGCTCCTGGTCCACACGGGAAGCTCTTTGCTCAAGGAAACAGAGCCTTGGCTGCTTTGGGAGAGATGTGGGTGCTAGGGGCACGGGGGAAGCCAGCTTGGAAAACAGATTAAATTCCCAGGAGTGGTGGCTCTGTGGGAGCTCTGGGTGGGAAAGCGGGATGGAGCTGCCCTTGCTCAGAGGTGCAGAGCCTGGGAGAGGACGTATTGAGGTGAAGACGGCGATTGCCCTCAAGGGACGGCTCGGAAGGAGGTGTGAAGCTGGGGTGTTTGCACAGCAGCGTGCATCACCATGGGAAAAATTCTCCATCCATCTCCCAGCCGCCTTCCAAACCACCAGCCAAAGCCAGCAGCAAGGGGAAACCACCCAGCCCCATCTCCTACTGGGAACACTGGGAAGGGTGAGGGAAATCCTGGCGCCCGGCTTGCGCTTTGCAGGATACAATTTGAACAGAACTGTAAAGTCCAGTCTGCCTTTACTCCACGTTTTTGTTTCCCATCTCACAGGCTGAATTGTCTTGTTGGTTTTTTTTTGTGGTGGGGGGTGGGGGTGTGTGTGTGTGCCGTGATTTTGTTTTGTTTTTCCCACCTCTGCGCTTTAGCTGTGCATTTATCCTGACAGCTCCATCAGGGCAGGGAGAGGCTGCAAAAGCTGCAATAAGTGTCTCTTCTCCTCAGCGCTCGGGCTGTCGTGATTCCTATTCCACCCCATTTCGGTCTTACAGATTGATATTTAGATTAAAGAGATAAACACAGCCAAAGAGCAGTGGGCCCTGACAGAAAGACGAGGACTTCAGATCCGTCAATCACACTGCTACCTGGTAACTCCGTCCTCCCCTTGCCTTTATTTACAGGGCTGGATTGATAAGAATATTTAACAGGAACAAGGAGTGCAAGCATATTTTTTTTTTAATTTTTTTTTTCGTTATAGAGAAGCATGCAGGAAGAAGACAAGCCATTCATGTTTAACTTCCCAGGCAATTTGGATTCATCTGCTTTGATTATTTAACTATTTACTGTTTCGTGTATTTGCAGTTTTCCTCTCCTCTTACAGATAAAGGATTCAATTTTCTTTTAAGTGGTGGTGAAATTGGAAGAGATTTTGTTCTGTTTAAGCACAGCGGGGTGTCGGAGCACTCAAGGGGACTGAGAACAACAAGATCAATTAAGATGCTAACGGTGAGGGCAAGCTGTGAGGGCCAGGAGGGGGGAGAAGGGCTAGAAAGAGGGACAAAGTCCAGGCTTGGAGGACATCAGAAATGTCCAACTGGGAGTCTCCCTCCTTCTCCAACCTCCATGAGCTGCTGATGACCTGTCATTTCATATTCCCACTAGCGTCCTGCAAACTCCTTCCTGCTTTCCTAAAGTTCCTCTCCCCATGCCTGAGTCCATCCTCTGCACCACCCAGCTTGCCCTGGACGTTCTTCTGGCAGTCCCCCATTACCACGTCCCTGGGGTTCATCCTCTGCAGAAAAGAAAAGGCTTTCCAATACATTTTCTATTCACTCCAAGCAGAAAGAAAGGATGGAGGCCAACCTGGGAGTCCTCTTCTCCCAGTGTTTGACCATCCTGTGCTCACCATACCCATGTGGGAAGGCAGAGGAGGTGCAAGCTACTCCTGACACATGTGCAGTAGGTGACTCCCTTCAAAGCAGGACACAAACTCAAGGCCCTGAGCAAAATTTAGAGGGTCAGTCAACTGGAAAGGGTCGAGAAGCCCCATCTTATCCCCATCACAGCATGATCACCCATGACCCCTAAGACTGTCCCACTCTCCAGTCCTAATGCTGGGGCAGCACCCCAGGAGACACAGACGAGGCAGGGGATGGTTCATCTCCCACCTGATTCCTTGCAGAAATCAGGAGCATGCTCATCCCTGGAAGCCTTTTCATCCGTCCACTGATTTGTGAGCTATCTCCCCATCCCACTCCCTGCTCCGACTGGCCACGTTCCTTGCTCCATGCAACCTCCCCAAAACCTGGAGCGATACGAGCTCTCCCTCGAGACTGGTCCACGCTGTCACTGTCACTACGTGAAAGAGAAACACAGCTGGAGGTGAGCCCCTTGGCACACAGCACCTCATCCACCAGCAGTTCAAAGCTACAGCCATCTCCTCTGCTCAGCCTCTACAACTACCGCCTTTTATCCTGGACTATTCCTGCCCCCTGCGTTCACTTCTTCTCCAAGAAAACGAAGGGGAAAGAAAAGCTTTGGAGATCATCAAGAAACAAAAGACAGCAGCAGCTGCACAGACCTAAGGGGATACCTTGGCCAAAGGGATGGAGAGATGCTGGGTTGGGACCTGAAGGCTGCACAGGCAACCAGAAGAAACCCCCCCAGGTTTGCAAAGCCCCATCCCACCCACGTTGGCCACGTGTACTTGGAGGAGGACAAACCCGGAGATATGCAACGCTCTCAAACAACCCAAAGCCGCTGTGGGACCACCACAAAGCTCCGGGACAGGGTGCAGGAGCCCAAAACCCACAGCATCCCCGTGCCCCTGCCAAACTCACACCAGCCACAGGCTGACAGCTGACTGAGAAAACGATTTGCATTTTAAATAGGTGCTTATTGATGTCTGCAATTCTCCTTCCCAGGGTGGGAAAACTACATTATTACTTTCTTGTTGACTGGCGTTTACAGCTGGCTGGAAAGAAGGAGGAAGAAAATCAGGCCGGGATCGATTTTCCCATCCCCGATGTGAGGCCAAAGAGAGATCGAAGAAGCAGAAGAAAACTGACAGCTGGGTGGTAAAGGAGAGAAACTTTGCCAACCAAATTAAAGGCTGCCTTAATGAGGAGAGTAATGGAAGGTTAATTAGCTCATTTACTTCATTAGACTCTTACTAACAAGGCTTCTCCCAAGGAAGCGCAGTGGCAGAGGGGGGAAGACAAGAATCCAGGTGAATGGATGTGTTGTGGACGATGACCAGGGAGGGGACAGCCCGTGGAGGGTAGCAGAAAGGGACTATTCAGAATGTATATATGTGAATAAGAATTATATATAAATTATGTATACGCATACCCATATATATAAGGATAGGCTAATGCATTTGCAAAAAAAGACAGAAGCTGTTTCTCCCGCCCCCTCCGTAAAATAATCTGAAAATTATAATCTGAAACTCAGAAAAGAAAGGGAAAGCATCATTTTTCTTAAAGCACAAGACTGTCTTACACATCCAGGTTTACCAAGCCCCCAGGGAACACGGTGCTTATTTTACCCGCCTTGCCGCATACCACAAGCTACAGAAAACCATTCCCACGCTGAGATCGATGCCCGTTAGTTGAATCGGGCACCGTAATTACAGTCCGAGGTCTGCGGGCTGCTGGTGATGCTCAGCCTATTCCTGAGGGTCTGCAAAAGGTAACTCTGGATAAGCACGCCAGCAGGCTTGCCCGAAAACGTCGTGTGTGGGGGGAATGTTTCAAAGCATCTTAGCATCCCCTTCAGACCAATTGGGGTAGAAGCTCAGCACCACCCCAGAGCAGAGATATTTCTGGGCAAGGAGGACACCAAAGCAAGGCAAAGAGCGTAACCTCATAGGGATGTGGGAGGATAAGGTTCCAGAGAGACAGCAGTCACGAACGTAGCAAGGATTTGGGACAAACCTCTTAAGGCAACCATCCCGGGGAGGCATCTGTGTTATTTTTAAAGCACTGCTGGTCTGAAAGAGGTGCCTGAATGGGCAGCTGTCTCATCTGACGTGGCCTGAGTAAGGAAGAGCCAGCAGGAGAGCCTTAGGAACCACAGGGATTAACGCCTCTGCTGTGAAACGCTTTTCCAGGAGGTTGAAGGTGGGCAGGCGGGTAAGGCACTCCCTGCAAACCCCTTCCACATCTCCCCTTCTTCATCCTAGCCCTTTGCCAGGGAGCGTGGGCTGGGAGGGGGCTACATGGCAGCCTCCCCACCTCGCTCCTGGATGATGGAGCCCACAGCGACCAGCGCCAGCCCGGGCAGCCAAGCCAGCCCGGGGCAAATAAAGCAGAAAGGAGGGCTCACGGAGCTGGGATTACTTTCCACACTTCCCCGGAGACCCATTTTCCTCCACGTCCTCCAAGGCAAATCAAATGCGTTGTTGTGTCAAAAACAAGTTACTCTCGGTTTGTTTGGGCTTTAACGATTTTGGTTATCAGAGCTTTTCAGGAGGACTTTGCCGTGCGGGTCTGCGGTATATGAGGAGCTTAAGGAGACCTCCCGCCCCTTAATTCTCACCTCCTGCTGGGTCGTCTGAGGCCCCTTCCCCATTCTTGAAGGACGAGCAGATACACCCGGCAAGGGAGAGCCAGGCACGTGCCTGGCTGGTGCAGGTCCCTGGCTTTGGGGAAGGTGGCACCACGCTGAGCCCAGCTGATGGCAGCTGCTGTCAGAGCAGCAGCGTCCAAAGGCAGGCTCGGAGGGGAACTCAGAGCCTGCAGCTTTGCAAGGCGGCAGGTCCCCAGGCACGCCACAGGCTCAGTGCGACAGGCGCGAACACACGCTCGCACCTTCCTTCCTCTTCCCGGCCAAGCACCCTCCACCCCACACACCAGGGGCACGGCTGGTGCCAGAGCCCCAGCACATCGCCAAAAGGTGGACTGAACCCCCCTGCTCCCCCTCTCCCTCTTGCAGAAAGCTCACTGGAAGCTAGGCTGGGTCTTGGTCACCCCAAAAGCAAGACCGTATTTTCATAGCTTCTTTTACCCCCCAAAGTTTCTCAGCTGAAAGCTTCGTCTAATGCGAATTCCTCTCCCCCTCCGTAAGTCACAGAAGAGCTCCTCATGGGGCATTTCCAGCCCCACCACAGCTCATGGGATGTGAGCCCAAGGGCCACTTTCAAACCCTCTTTGCCTGGGAAAGGAATAAGTGGAGACCTGAGCTGCTAGATGTGACACCTGGCCAGCATCAGTCCTCTTCACGGCCACCGGGCATGGCACCCTGAGACTTTTCTTTCTGCTCCTGTTTCAGCTGATGTGCTCCATGAGAAGCCACAGGGCTTCTGTGTCTTTCCGCCTCAATCCCTGCTCCTACACAATTGCACTTCTTCTGCAGAGGGGATTTGCCTTGGGAATGTCACCATTCCTGCCACACCTCGCTTCCTGCAAGGCTTGTGCAGTGCCCTTTTATCTGTCCCTCTTTCATCTCCCTATGAATTTGTCCCTCTACTCAATGGATTTATCCTCCATCTCATCTGAGACCTGTGGATGCGTTTCTAGTCTAACTACTCATCCTTTTCTCCAGCTACTGGGCTTCTCAGCTGGGAGAGGCAGGGCTGGAGATACCCTCCTCTCTCCGTCTTCTCCTCTCAACCCAGGAGAAAACCAGTTGTTGGGACCTGCTTTGGAAGATCTTTGCTAATCCCATTGCAGGCACTGATTGTGGTTATAGCAGAAGAACGGCCGTTCATCCACCCTAGCACTGTCCTTCCCCAGCGCTTCCTATCGCCAAGCCTTCTGTCCTGTGCTGGAGCCAGCACCTTTGCTCACCCCATCTCTCCAGGGCATGGTCTTCAGCTCACTCCCCGTTATTAGGAAAGCCAGCACCCACCAAAACCCACCAGCTGCCCAGGCAGCACTTGCCTGGGGTTGTCAGAGCCCCAGTTAATTTAGGGTGCACTGTATGTTCTTGGTGCCTTTCGCTCCTGGAAGGCATGAAGTTATACTGGCTGCCTGCTTGCTCAAGAAGTGTGAAATTCTTTCTCTGACCTTTTCTGTTATGTTATTAAAAGGCTTCATGGCCAGTTGTTTCAGAAAAAAAAATAATATTTCAATATCTGTTGGTAGCTGGGGCAGAACTTGCCCATATCTTCAGGCTGAGCTCTGGTCACCTCCCTGCTTCACCCCAGCCTTGCAGAAGGAGTGTGCTGCCGTGCGGGAACCCCGAGGGTCTCCAGCCCGACTCTTCCCTGCACAGCAGGGCTCGGAGCAGGGGAAAAGAGGAGTTTGGATGGGGAGAGGCTACTAAAAACCACGGAGCCCTAGGCAGCCTGCTCACCCCTCTGCTTGGACGTTGGGTTGCAACGCACGCCTGACTCCAAACTGCAATGATTGACGTTCCGGGGCAATCTGGAAGCTCTGTCTTGAGTAAGGATCCCTTCACCCTGGTCACTGTAAAAGCAGACACACAAGCAATCTCTGGCCTAAGGGGCTTATCACACAGGTAAAGAGCCCAGAGGAAGGAGAGAAGGCTGCCTTCGGGTGTATCACAGGCTCCCTGCACACGACAGGAGCCTCTCCTGTGAAGCTTGGACTATCCAGATGTTCTCGTGCAAGCAGATGACTACCCGAATCTATATGATAAATGCTTTTCACGGGGAGCATTAAGCAGACGGATGGAGGGACGGGGAGATGGAGGGAATGCAAAAGAGCGAACAGAGCGCAGACAAACAAAACGTTAGATGGGGAACAAGGCTGTGCTGGGCCAGGGAAGTAACTGAGATTTGCCCAGGAAGGCGCAGGGGCGCGTATTCAGGCCCACGCATCTCTGGGCAAAGGGAAAAAGGCAGAGAAGGGAAAGCAGGCAGCAGCTCTGTGTCCCTGCCCGCTGCCTGCACTTGGGGTTGTTTTACAGTTGATTTATACGTGTAACAGGCAATGTTTCTCCGCTGTCACTGACATTAGGAGCTGAAATGCTGCGGAGACGAATGGCCATTTGTCACCGCAAATGAAGTCTGCTTGCTCTTTTTTTTTTTCCCCTTTCTGTTTTCAGCTGGCCAAGCAGAAGGCAGCGGGGAAAGGGAGGCAGCGAGGATTGTCCTTGCTCAGCAGGGCAGGGTCACTGCTCTTCCCGGGTCATGAAGGAAACCCCCTTCACTGCTGTCCAACCTGCTCTAGGAGAACCTGCTTTGGCAGGGAGTTTGGACTAGCTGATCTCTGAAGGTCCCTTCCAACCCCTGCCATCCTGTGATTGTGTGACTACCCTCGCCTACACCCACCTCAGCTCTGTAGAGAGAGACCTGATAGTCCTGGTGGACAAGCTGACCTTGTCCTTGTGGCCAAGAAGGAAAAATGGTCTCTGGGGGTGCATTCAAAGAGCATGGCCAGCAAGTTGAGGGAGGTCATCTTGCCCCTCTGCTCTGCTCTGGTGAGGCTGCATCTGGAGCACTGGGTCCAGTTCTGGGCCCTCCAGTTCCAGAAGGACAGGATACTACTGGAAAGAGTCCAGGGGAGGCTACAAAGATGATCGAGGGAATGGAGCACCTGGGTCTGTTTGGCCTGGAGAAGAGAAGACTGAGAGGGGATCTCATCAATGCTTATAAATATCTAAAGGGCGGGCGACAAGAAAATGGGGTCAGGCTCTTCTCAGTGGTGCCTGGTGACAGGACAAGGGGCAAAAGACACAAGCTGGTATACAAGAAGTTCCATCTCAACATGAGGAAAAACTTCTTTACTTTGAGAGTGACACAGCCCTGGAACAAGCTGCCCAGAGAGGGTGTGGAGTCTCCTTCCCTGAAGATATTAAAAATTCACCTAGATGCCTTCCTGTGCAACCTGCTTTGGCAGGGGGATTGGACTAGATGATCTCTAGAGGTCCCTTCCAACCCCTACCATTCTGTGATTCTGTGGTGAAAAGCCTCCACCATCCTTTGGTGACTGCTCATCTGGCCCACGTGCTCCCCTGGTCCTCCCAATCTCATAAATCTCCTGATCTGCCCGTAGCATCCTGGAAATCCATCATCTGTCCAAACACCCGGCCCTTCATCTTCCCTTGGAAACACAACCCTAACGGGCGATGGCATCCTTACCAGGGGACAGAGCCACATGAGGATGCTTCACATTGCCAGTGAGCAGGGGGGCTCAGTTTCAGGGTGCCAGCTTTCCAGCTGGCTGAAAGACCTGCACTTATTTGCACAACGGGGCATTTTGTACCCCTGAGCATGGGGAACCAGCAGAAGTCCCTTTTCATGAGGATATCATCCAGTGGTCACCAAAGAAGTATCAATCCATGTTGCTGGCTGGGCTTTCTTTAAAAATCCATCCCTAAGCCCTATGGATGAACGGGGAAAAGAAGGGGAAAAGAAGGAAAAGGAAGAATTTATTAGCAAGGAAAGCAGAGTTTCTGTCTGGGCATGTGGGACAGGTGGAGAGGCACGATGCAGACGGGCAGTGCCATGGAAGGGAGCAGAGGGCTACATCTCGAGGGCGAGCGGCAGCAGCAGGAGGAGCTGGTACTTTATGAGGGCTGTTAAAAGTTTGGGATCAGCTGGGAGGGCAGTCTGGATTTCAGCGCTAATTGCATCCATTCTGATTTATCACAGAAGATTCAACTCCTGGCATTTTGCGTTCGCTCCGAAACGCTGGCATAGCTGGAAGTTGGGGGAAGAGGAGATGCAGTAACAATCTCATTGTTTAGTGTCTGATGGCCTGACTAGCTAAACATCTGCTTGAAATATTAATAACTGTCAGATGGGAACAGCTCAGGGGCTCTATACAGTTTCACACCATCTGTTTGTAGAGTAAACACACTTACACACAGGCGCATACACCCAACTCTTTTGTCAGGGCTTTTATTCTCTGGATCGGAACGCCTGTGTGGATGGGCTACCAGGGGCTGCATCCCGGGACAGCAGGGGCAAGGTTGGGGCCAGGAGGGCAGCAGATTCATCTATGACCAACAACAGCAGTGGTAACACAACCAAAGCCTAGCAAGGAGGTTTTGATGCTCCCCCTTTGATGTTTCTCGTCTCAGAGGAGGCTTGCTCCATATTTAGGTTGTTTTTCAGCACAGGGTTTTGTTCTGGTTCTTGCTGTGCCCCACGCTCACACCGACATCAACTGACATCACCCTCACACCCCAGAAAACACGTCTTCTCACCAGGGATTTTGGGTGCTTCCACCAACCCAGGCGGGAGGGAGGAGCCCTACAGAAACGCCCCGCTATCATCACCCCCTTTGTCTGCCCTATCACCATTCTGCCACCAGCCATTTAACACCACGCTCTGCTAAATACAGCCATTCCCCTGTTTTTCCCTCCTTCACCCTTTTATTGGCTCAACTGACCTTGATTTCATTGAGGAAGATGATGCCTCCAAATGAGGCAGTGAGAAAACACAGATTGAAAGATAAACGTTGGGTGTTCACTCTCACTGGATAAGCAATCAAGTTCATTAGGCACCTGAGCATCTTTTCCCATAAGAATTAAGGTAAGAGAGAGGCAATATATATGTGATGGGACACAAGCCATCAATACAACTGAAATACTTGGTGGATCCCATGCAGTGAGGATGAAGGAGAAACAAGACCATGACCATTGAGATCAGTATCTGCAGGAGAAGCTTCTGTTTGCAGATAAGACCTTTCAGTGCAGGAGTCTCCTTGAGCTTCTGCTCTGGTGGGAACCACGTACACATCGCTCAGAGACCAGGAAAGATCAAAGAATCTGCTCCAAAAGTCCATGGCATGGCTACACCCCACCCCACCACGAGCCTCTCCCACCGCTCCCTTACCAGGCTCCCCATCCCATCCCTTGGTGACGGGCACTTCAGAACCAAGGATTTGGCAAAGACAGGCAGGATGCTCCTACTCACGTGGACCTGGAGGACCGTGGTGCCCACAGTGGCGTTCTCAAAGAGGCTGACGTTGTACAGGGCCTTGCTGAAAATGGGGCGGTTGTCATTCTCGTTGATGAGGTTGATCTTCACGCGTGCAAAGCCAACGTGGTCTGGGATACTCTCATTTGCAAAGAGCTGGGCAGAGAGGGGAAGCAAAGGGGAGGGTTGGAGACACTGTTTTCGAAGCTTGGGAGAGTTATCTATTCTTCTTTAATGAAGAAAACAACGCTTTCCTAAGCTCTCCTAAGCTCCCTCATCAGAGGAGCCAGTTCAGTGCTAACCACCGAAGCATGGATGCTCAAAACACAGAAGAAAACCCCATTCTCTCTCCCCTGGAAGCTGCTCAGCTCTGGGTGACCTCAGCCCTTGGGTGCACCAAACGCCCTCCACACCACCTTCCCTGAGCAGCTCCAGTCTCCGCCTGGCAAACTGGGGAACCTGCCACCCCACCACAGCCTGGAGCAGGAATAGGAAGGCTTTTTTGCTCATCTTTCTCCACCAGCGTACGAAAGCCCCTCTGGCAGGATTAACAGTGCCAGCGTGGTATGAGCCTGCTTTTGCCTTCCTTGAGAATTTACAGCTCAGGCAGAGCACAGGACAAAGCTGGAGCAGGAGGCTGGGGAGAGCTTTGGTGCCTGATAGGTGCACTTAAAACAAAGTTTTATGCTCTATAAAGCTTTTACGGCCTTGTGACATAGCAAAGGGGAATACACTCCGCTTAAGCTCTTGCAGCTGAGCCTTTGGATGCTGGAAAGAGAAGGAAGGTGTAGAGCAAATCTCTTCCCCACCTCCTTCTTTTCTTTATTATTCTTTTATCATTTTTTTTTTTGGTCTTATTGCAATGCTCTGGAGATATATAGTGTGGATTAGAGAGATTAATGGCCACTGGCTAATGGCCAGTTTTAAAAATACAGATGTCCCATCGAGCACAAGGGTTGTTGGCTTACTTCTCCTGCCCCCACAGTACCCGTACCGAAAATTCGTAGTGAGGGATGGTCTCAAAGTCCAGCGGCACCGCCACGCGGACACGGATGTCTGCCTTCCCCTGGATGGAGGTGGGCGAGATGATGAAGTGGTTGGAGTTGTTGCCCACCAGGTAAACCTCGAAAACACTGTTGGGTCCCTGGGAAGGGAGAGAGGAAGATTGACAGTGACACAGAAGGAAAGACCCGGGGCCGGCCGTAGGGGGAGTGCAGGAAAGAAGCACCGACCCGACTGCAAAGCCTGTGCGTCGGGCACAAACCTGCCAGCGCCGGCAGCTCAGGCACAGCCCTTCGCCTTCAGACATGTAAAAATGCAATTACCGGAGCCGCAGGGGAGCGTTTCTCTGCTTGGGTTTGTTTAACCGAGTCACAGGGCTCAGCACCAACCTTAAGCACTCTTTGTTGTGTTTTATTACACTTACCGGGTGCACAATGCATACGATTTCTATAAATCTTCTTTTCGTGTGCACCCGTTTTATACAAAAATCCATGTGCCCATGAAAGGAATGCATCCCTGGGGCAAACCTGCAGAAAACACGGCTGGAGGGAAAATCCCTTCTACCCTTCCCAGACCCACGCGCCGCGCAGGGTATCACACGCTGGGGTTCCATCGCCTCTTGCTGGGGGCCACAGCACGGGTGCCTCTCCCAAACAAAGGGCTCTTTCCAGTAAGACAGCTCACACCGGGAACTGGAAAACTCCTCCTCTCCCAAGACCTGGCCAGCAAAGCAGCAGGACCACTGACACACCACCAGCAGCATTGCAGGAGCCTTGCTCCAGGCACGATGCCCCTTTGCAAAGCACGGTCCAGCAGAGCACATGAAAAGCAAGTTCAGAAGCTGCCAGAGCCGAATTTCCAATTTTCCCCGAATGACCTCCCTCCTATCAGAAAAAGGGACCAATTAAATGCACGAAGGGGCACTAATAGCAAAATCTGGCTAAGCGTGACTGCTGAGAGCCGGCAACACGAGCAGAATCCCTGCTTGCCCTCCTCCTTCCCACACCCCCTGGCAGCCGGGGGAGCTGGGGGCAAGCTGAGCATCTCTGGCAGAGCCACAAGCCCTGAGGGCACCCACGGAGCTACACGAGCAAGCCCCCAGAGCCCCCACTACCCCAGGAACCCAGTAATGCCCAGCTGGTGGACAACAGACAGAGGGAACAAAAGGCACCTGTCTTGAGGCAGACTTAGCTCCTTCCAAAAGCTGTTTTGTGGGAAACTGGGAAGTGCCAACCCTGGCACGAGTGAGGGATGTTTCCCAACACCAGTACACAGCCTGGGAGGGAGGGAGCAGAGGATGACGGAGAACAGCAGGAGGAAGCATCGCGGCCCAAGCTGTTATTTCGTACCCTATCCTTAAGATGCCAATTTATAGCAAACGACCATTTTCCACCAGCGACGAAAAGCCATTTCATTGAGGAATTTCTGCCCAGCTCTGCTGCTGAGCCCTCGGTGTCTCTCCCAGGGCCCGATGCCCTGCCCGCGGTACACAAAAGCACCTTTCGTGGCAGCGAGATGCGAGGGATTTTCACAGAAGCTGGAGAGGAGCGAGTTTGTTGGCGGCATGAGATAAAAGTTGAAACATCAAAAGAAACCCAAGTATTTGTGGGAAGCGAGCTGGGTGGATTAATTCCCCTCCAGCTGGGGAAGGAGATCAGCCTCCAGATACCCACCATCCCTAATTAGCAGCCCCTCAAGTCCCTCAGCCTCCCCATGCGAGGTCTGGAGAAGGGGAATACGTCTCCCTCTCGGGAGGGCTGCCGCGAGTTGCCATTTATATATTTATTCAGCTATTTATTTTTTTTGTTTCGGCCCCCATGCTGCTTTCCTTGCTCCTAGTTCCCAGAGCCCGCGAGCCCCCTGCGGATGGCTGAAAGCAAATCTGAATATTCAAATTGTTATCAGCTGCCCAGCAGAAGGGGCTGGCTCAGCCCGGCTCACAGCTAGTATCCCCCGCTCTGGAGGAAGCCACGGGAAGCTGCTTACATTTTCCTCACCCCGTCCTACCTGCTCCTGCCACCCAGAGCAAACAACAGAGCTGAAACATATGCGCAAAGAAGCAAAACAAGCGCCATCTCCCCGGGCTCGCAAAAGTCCTGGTGTGCAGTGGTGGGATCACGGATGAGCCGGCTCTGGCAGCATCATCTCCGCGGTGCTGAGGATGGGGATGGGATGCACGGGCATGCTACTGGTGCATGACCTGCTTTTCCTGCTCCTTTCACCCCTTACCCACCAGCTCCTCTATTGCTTGAGGTTTTTTCCAACACTCAAAGCCCACTGGCTCCTTTTTAACTTTTTTTCTTTAAGAGGCAAAAATTAATGAGCATCCTGCCAAATCATAGCAACCCTCCCACACTGAACCCATCTGCAGGCACCCTCCGTCCGAAACAAATTGAGCTATAAAGAAACAGGCTGCAGAGGGAAAGTTTGATGTTGCACAAAGCCAGGACGGGGCCACATGTTTCCCAGCTCCTCTCATCCCCTGCCAGCCCATGGACCCAGCCCTCGCCGTGGCTCCAGGCTGCTGCCCGCTGCCTCCTTCCCGGCAATCAAACCTCCTCCCAGCCGTAGCCAGCGTCCCAGCTGATGGAAATTTCATGTCAGTTCAGCTAAAAGACAATCGTAGCTGCAGTTGGGCTTAATTATTACTTTGTTCTTCGTGTGCGTATTCCTCAGAGCGTGTAAGAGGAGCCGCATCGCATCCCTGACGCCACAACGCGGGCATCAACCTCATGCCGGTACCCGACTTCCAAAAAAGCGACTGCTGGCTGATCTAGCCCAAACGCTTCATATCTGAACGATTCGAGACGGACCTGTTTGCCAGCCACACGTGCCCAATATCCCTCTCAAATTCCAGGGGGCTGGAGCGGAGCAGAGACTCTCCCTGGGCACAGCTAACACGGCACAGACTGGCAGGCGAGGGCAGAACCTCAGGCGTGAGGCTGCGAGATGCCAGGAGGTGGGTACGTGTGTCCCTCCAGAAGTCCTGGGCACCATGTGGGACCTGCTCATACACCTGCTATGAACCACGGCCAAAAGTCTGCTGTCCCAGCCTGCCAGAGGCGGTCACAGGGCATGGTGCACCATGAATCAGGGAACCCTTCTCACATCAGAAGGCCAGGAGCAGCTGCCTCAGCTGTTCCAGCTTTGACTGAGGACGGATCATAAGATTTATCCCTGCTTTTTCACCCAACATCACCCACTGGCTGCATGCATCCCTCCTGCTCCCACCCAGCCCCTTCCTCATGGGAGTGCACATGGAAACACTTCAGAGGTTATTCAACCTTCCAGCAGTCAAAGCAGGTATTTAGCATCACAAATAAACAAGCCCAAACCCCTAGACAATCAAACAACCCTTCCTCAACCATACCAACTCCCTAAAATCATCGAGGTGCATAGCTAGGTTGGTGGCTTGTAATCGCTTTTGGCACAAAGTGAGCTACATTTGGGACAAGCAGCCTGGGATCCTCAAGTTTTCTTCTCTTCACGCTGACTTGGTACAGGGCTCCCTTCAGTTCCCTCTGCCCTAAGCTCAGCTGCAGTTTGCTTTTCCAAAATGGAGAGCCCTGCCTTTCTCAAGCACAAAATCCAGCCTAACGCCAGCTTTCCTCCCAGCCACTTTTCTAGGCATGGGCTATCGCCTACAAAAAAGCTGAGGAGGGTTTAATATCCCTCATTCTGGCAAGTTTGCAAAGAAAGGAAAGTGCAAAGAGTTCAGGAATGGGGGAGGAAGAAGGGGAAAAAAAAAGGGGGTTGTTTTGTTTTGTTTTTTAAGAAAAAAAGCAATTAGTGCCTCTTTGTACAGCTTGGATACTTCATGCCTGGTTCTAGCTAGTCAGAGACAAATAATGCTTAATCCTTCCTTTGAAAACACAGGCATAAGGAGGGTTATTCTCTCCACCCACTTCAAGCCATTTAACTTGAGTGTTCTGAACAGTCCCTCTGGAGCTGCCTGACTCTCTTCTGCTGCCCAGCCAGCCACCTCTGGCTCCCAGCACCCATGGGTGACCCAGCACCCAAAGCACAACACCTTCAACGAGCCATTTGAGAGCTCACCGGGCACAGGCACTTGTCCCCTGCATCCCGAAGGACCTCACTAGGGTCACAGGGGATGCAGGATGCCTGGAGCACAATGCTCCTCCGCCTTAACGATCCTCCTCCCCACACCGGCACCCATTTTCTCCCATCTTTCTGTCCATCCTAAGTGTCAGTCCTCCTCCTGGAGGAGTTTTCCCCTTCCCCGCTCTCCCCAGGTTATCTGCTGAATTCCACACACGCCTGCACAGACGGGATCAATCCGAGGCTGCCTCGCCTTCAGCTTATCTCTGCTCCAAATGATTGATTTTCCCTCTTTAAGGGTAATTTGCTGGTGAATTCCATGTATTGCAAAAACCCCTGTGAAATCTAATTCAGCCCGACTGGCAGCTGGCACTTTTGGGAGAGAATACTCGAGCGCCGTCAATTCCCCTTTACAGTTCCTTGCTGTGTAGATCATATTTATAGTGTGCGTGTCTGTCATATGCATATATATGCTACGAGTGATTCATATATTGCACCTGCACATGCATGGGCACATGCGATATCCCTATGTGAGTCTTCGACGTAGCTTTAAGCAGCAGATACCATGTATTCCCATGGCCTGGATTTTCTTCTTCTTTTTTCCTTTTTTTTTTTTTTTTTTAAATTCCCCATTTATCTTCCTCAATATGCTTATTTTGGGGAATTGTTTCGAAACTATTTCAAAATGTCAGCCCATCATACTTGCGCTTTAGACAGCCTCTGCCCTTTTCTTCCTCTTCAGTCAACTGTGTCAAGGAAAATCAAGTGAAATCCGTGGCAGAAGAGCCGGTTTCTCTGGAGTGCCCTGGGAAAATACGCTCTCATTTCTCTTAATACACCTCTGTGGATCTTGCAGCAATAGGAACCTCAAATGGGGGATGTGCTGAAGGTTGCCCTGCTCTTTTTTCTGCATAGCCAGACCCTTGCACTCCCCCTAAAATACACCATCAAGCCACCAGGCTCTATAATACCGGCATATCCAGGAAAGACACCCATGTCCCCCACCTCAGCCAACCTTGGAGCAGACGAGCCTGAGCTACCCACCCCTCTGAATTAACGCAAGCTTATTCCACAGCTGGGGGCTCTTGGTCTCAATCCTGGAAACAAACCTTGCTGCAAAAGTGGCTAATTCAAGGCTTTCATCTTCTGTCTCACACACAGGATTTATTCGTCCCTGCTGATCTATCACAACACGAGCGAGAGGAGAATCCAACCCCAGCCTGGGAGCGTGTATGAATATACGCACCGGTCTTCTGCGGTGTCCAGCTCTGGTGTCTCAGCCTAAATACCCAGAAGCTTTCACAGATTTTCACAACCAGCTCTCAAACGGCTTTGGAAAAGTATTCAAGTGGTTTGCTGCCTCTTTGGCAGAGAGAGAAACTCAGCCACACAGAGGTTAATGCTTTTTTTTTCTTGGTTCACAGAAGGCCGGCTCCAAAACCCCGCGCACCGATTTCTCCTGCGCTCGAGTGTTTTCAGTAAGGCGCAGAGAAGGCGAAAAGAAAAACCAGCACACCCTTTTGTACACCTCTTGGCTGCACCCCAAATCCACATCTGGGGTCACCTCAGCTCAATCCTGGGGGCATCCTCCTTGAGATGCTCCCCGTCCCACCTCGCACCCCTGGTCAGCTTCTCTTCAAGCCAAGCTGGGACCACGTTGAAGGGACAGCAACTGGGAGTCTGCAAGGGACTCGGAGAAACGGGTCTCTCCTTGGAGGCACCCTGCTTAGGTACCTTGTCTGAGACATTAATGCCAGCCTAGCTCCGGAAAGGCACTTAAACACAGAGGTAAAATCATGCGTACGCTTTCAAGCACGGTCTTGTGTGCAACATAAATACATTTTTAAGTGCTTTGCTGAATCGTTTAATCTAACTCCTTCAAAAAGCAATCATTTAAGTTGGTGCGAAACACACCAGAAGAAAGAAAGACCAAAAAACCCCACCATTTCAAAAGGCCGCGTGGGCCTGGTTACAAAACACCTTCTTGTTTAATGGCCTTGGCAGCCCACGCAGTGTGTTCCAAGGGCCAGACCTGCCCGACACCCCTTTCTCCAGCTCTACAAAGACACAACCAGGGTGTGAGGGCAGGCAGGTTCCCCAGAGCTACCCAGTCCCACAGGACCCCTGCGTGGGGCAAGGTTCAGGCGTGGACTGCTCCATCACAAGCATGAGGGTTGAAGGAAGAGCGTCAAAATTTGCTGGAGGGGCCAGGAGAAGGCTGATGGCTTGGCTCGAGAGACTTAATGACATGGGTTGGGAGGCAGGAGACAAAACTAGAACACCACAATCTTCCCCAAGACTCAACCTTTGATTTCACGTGTCCTTATCCATCTGCTCTCATTTATTTATTTAGCTGCTCTCCCTGGAGATGTGTATAATTCTCTTCTTGTTTTCCTTTGCCCCTTACACAAATGAATTGTGTCATCTCCAGCGTGAAGGCCATGTTGGCGAAATAGCTTCTGTCAGCCACATCCTCAGTCACATCCCTGCCTGAAGACCTCCGTCCTCACCGTCCCATCCCTCCACCCCTGCACCCACAGAGAGCTGAGAGAGCCCAGTGCCACCCCAGCTACCTCAAATCCAGATGGTCTGTTAAAAACCTTGCAACTCTCACGAGGTACTTCAACATCCAAAATCACCATCAGGAAACTATCTTCCCCTTTTTGTAAGTTTTTTTACTGAAAGCTTGAGTGTCTCAGGACTTCTATAGATACACTGCCTAGAAAGCAGGGCTGGAAAACCACTGGCTGTAGATGCAGTCCCACTTCTCTCTCATATACATCTTTTTCACCACCTGGGTATCTTCCCCAATTTTTTTTCCCCCAAAGCACTACCTTGACAGTTAATCCAGTTGCCAGCATCCACAAGGGGAATTAAGAATGATCCACTGCAGAATAATGCAGGAAAAAAAAACCTCCATTGCTTATAATTTTTATCCCTCCAGATATTCCAAGACATCAGCTCTCCTGTGCTTCTTATCAGTGAAAATAATGCAACAGTCAAAATAATTCATACTAATATGATGGTCTCCAAAGACATGTACAGTAAAACTCCCTCAGACTCCCTTAGCAGAAGAGGTCCTCTCTCAGCAGTTTTAAAAATCTCGGCCAATTCTTTTGGGGAAATCTCAGGAAGTTAAAGAAATACACCAAAAAGAATGAGTCTATTTTTTGCTGGCGCGATCGGGAAGGCAAAGCTATTTTTTATTCTCCCATTTTAAAATTAGCAAGGCTGAAAAGTGAATTCTTGAATGGGAGTCACTCCAGTAAAACGAGCTTTTAACCAGAAATAATGACAGATCCTTCATCCTTCTGGCACAAACAGAAGTGCTACAATGCCCTTCAAGAACGGATCTGCTGACATCTCTCAGAAAGCACGACAGCGGCTCTATTCAGAAACTATCCTAAGCATCTGTCATATCCATATCTTCTTTATTAGCAATTGACATTTTCAAGAAAAAACAGTCTCTTTATCTGCTTAATAGCTCATCTGCACCTCCTCAGGCTGAACTCATAACTCTCAGATGGTGACATCATGTCACAAGTAGATTATTAGTTCTGTGTCATAATCACTTCACACGAAAAAAAAAAAAGGGGTTTCTGGGAGGCTTTATGAGACGTGGTGAACTCCACCCAGGACCGAGGAAAGGCAAATCCATCATTTCAGCCAGGAAACGCATCTTAGAAGATGCACATTTTAATCGGCCCACTGGGATTTTGGGGTCGAGGAGAGATGTTCTGTTTCGTATTCCTCGGTGTCATCACATCATTTACCCTGAAGCATCAGGAAAACATCCTCAAGATGTCATTTGTTCTGACAAACCCTCTTCCCTCATCTCTCGCTCGGCTTCAAGAGCCATAGGGATGGCAGGAGCCAGAGCCTTTCCAAGGGATTTTGGAAAGTTCACCATGAGGTGTCAGCACTTGTTTGAAGCAGAGAGCAGGCAGTGTGGCGGGGTTGGAGGGTACCGGCACACAGAAGCAGCCAAACGTGAACTGCACAAGTCAAATAACCAGAGTAATTGAAGGCTGCAAGCCCAGGGCTGGAAAACATGCTGCAATCCCTCCGTGGCATGGACTGGCACGTAATAAATAGGAGCTCTGTTAACACGAGGGAGGAACAAGCCTCCAACACTCCCAGCTCGTTTGCAGGGATGAGCTGGTGTCCCAGTCCCTCCACGCTTCCTCCAACCCCACGCCAGTGGGTGTCTCTTACCTCCTCCCCTGACAGCAGCAGTACACATCCCTGCTGGGGCAGAGAAAGGGGGGTGTAGAAAGGTGGGGGTCGGTCTCTTCTCCCAAGTCACGGGCAATGGGACAAGAGGAAATGGCCTCAAGTTGCACCAGGGGAGGTTCAGGTTGGAGAGCAGGCAAAATGTTTACACTGAAAGGGCTATTAAGAATTGGAATGGGCTGCCCAGGGAAGGGGTTGAGGCCCCATCCCTGGAGATTTTCAAAAGCCGGGTTGACATAGTGCTTAGAGACATGGTTTAGTGATGGTTTTTATCAGAGTTAGGTTGATGGTTGGACTAGATGATCTTAAAGGTCCCTTCCAACCTGGGCAATTCTATGATTCTATGAACTCCTTTCTTTGTCCTCCCTGACAGGTCGCCTGGGAGCCCAGCAGAAAAATCTTCTCCCTTTCTAAAGCAGACCGGCCAAGGACTGCCTGACAAGAGCCCTGGGAAGCGAGCGAGAATCAGCATCCTGCACAATCCTATTTTCTGGCTCTCGGTGGCCGTGCAATCCCCACTGCACTGAAGCACATGCCGTGTCTGTGCTCTGGGGACCGAGCAAGGTCAGCAGTAAGAGCTGAAAAAATGGCTATCAGGACATAACCATGCAACTCATCACAGGTTAATCAATGACTTATCCTTCCCCACATGCCTCAGAAACACACCAGTGCTACCCTACGAGGGATGGGCAGAAGTGCCTGCAGCAAGGGATACCTCACCTCGTCTTTGTCCTGCACCTGGATGAAGAGGGGAAGGGCAAAGCCCACCTGGGCCAGCTCTGGGATGGCCACGCTGTACTCCGAGCTGTTGAACTCGGGCGCGTTGTCATTGATGTCAATGACTAGGATGTTGAAGGTGGTGGTGACAGTGGCGTTGGAGGGTGTGCGGTCGTCGTTCAGCTCCGTCGCCTGCAAGGAGAGAAAACAACAGGGCAGCCTTTATTTTTCAAAGAATAAATGTAAAAGCCCGCGTGCCGTGCTTAGAGACTCTTGCCGCTTTTGCTTACTCCGCTTTGCCAAGGAAGGATGCTTGTTTGGTTCTGCTGTCACCCCTTAATCTTGAGCACCTTTCCATGCTGCCGACCCATTAACACACTCAGATGTTGACCCAGCTCTTCCCTCAACCATGCTTGAGACCCACAGCCCTCTTACAAACCTGCTGCCTTCCCAGAGGTTTAATGTTTCTCTTGGGGTGGCCGCGGCCAAGTTCTCACTGGCCCTATCACGCAACAGGTTGTCAGGACTCAAAGTCGTGCTAGGGGATGAGTAGGAGATTTCTCTGCCACGAGCATTTAAACCCCCAAAATTGTGGGGGACAGTCCTCAAAATAAGGGAAGCCACGATGGAGCACAACGCACTCCTATTTTCTCCTCTGCCATCTCCTGAGGTGGGACCAAGAGCAGGGAGCTAACCCCCATAGTACTACTCAAGGGACAGAAAAGTAGGGCAACACAGGAAAAGAAGATTTAGACCTTAAAATAGGTTTGGCAACATGTGTCTAAATACAGAGCTGAATCATGACTCCATGTCACACCTCTGCCTCAAGAAGGACTTGAATTTTGCTTTCCCAAAAGGAAAGAGTGCAGATTTTACTGCCGGAGAAGCAAGATTTGTGAAGCAAGCCTTTTCAGGCGGAGTCCCTCCTCTCGTCCTTTGGATAATCTCGCTTTTCCGTGGGCACAGAAAAGCAACGCTAACGCGACCCGCACAGCTCATTGCTATTCACCGCTTCTGCACACAGCAGCAGAACAGGCTGATCCGAACAAGGAGCAACCCAGCTGTATTTTCACTGCGCGCTCCAGGACGAGAGCGGCAGAGAACATTTTGGGTCCCGGGGACGTGGGTCGCGGAGAGTTGGCATTTGGGGGAGGACGTGAAGTTTTGGTGGGTAGAGAAAATAAAAATCCATCAGGCCAACAGAACACAGTCGGAACTCCATTATCATGCAGGCGGGAAAGCGGGCAAGTTTTCAGGTTTACAAACCTTTCCAAGATTAAACAGATATTTTTGTCCCTACTAAAAACGGACAATCCCCTCTCTCTTGATTTCTACTGAATTTTAACTATAAAAGCCCCAAACCAGACACTAGGGATGGATGCAGATCTCTTCCCCGTGCATAAAGCCCCACAGTATGACCTGTGACTGGGACCACGGGGGGTAATTTCTCGTCCCTTTGCTCCCACCCCCCGACAAAGCACTGAGTTTGCCAGAACCAGAAGGTGATGCTGCTGCCCTCCCAAATCAATGACCCTTCCTACGGTGCTGATTTTTTCCCCACCCCGGCCCAGCAGAATCTATACTTCTAAATGTGTTTCCAACCAGCTGCCCAGCTTGGTATTGATTTTAATTACAGGGCCGTGAGTGGAGCCAGGTTTTTGCTCTCAGGTGGGGCTGGTGGGGCTGGAAGGTCACGCTCCAGTGCCTTTTCTTGACGAGACAACTTTCAGCATCACTCCCTGACTGTGCCTGCCTGCGCCGGGCAGATGTAGACGATGCCCTGTTACACTGCTGCCTGCTGAAGTGACAAAATGTTCTTGTTTTTCCAGGGTTTTGGTGGGGAAAGGTGGGAAATAGGCACCAGTGGAGGCAATTCAGGTGCCTGAATGCAGGTGTCTCATGCTATTTGTAATCCCAGGGCTGCCAGCGGATACATCCGCTGGGAGATCTAGTTGGACGCCAGGCAGGGCACCAAAAATGAGCTTATACATCTGTATAGAGGTAAGCACACTTTGAACCACCATGCAAAGGGGCTGTGCTAAACATGCCTACAGGAGAGCCAGAGGGGGACTCTTGATCAGGCAGTGTGGTGACAGGACAAGGGGTAATGGTTTTAAATTGGAAGAGGGGAGATTTAGATTAGATACCAGAAAGAAATTCTTTGCTGTGAGGGTGGTGAGACACTGGAACAAGTTGCCCAGAGAACCTGTGGCTGCCCCATCCCTGGAGGGGGTCAAGGCCAGGCTGGATGGGGCTTGGAGCAACCTGGTCTGGTGGAGGTGTCCCTGCCCAGGGCAGGGGGGTTGGAACTTTAAGGTCCCTTCCAACCCAAACCATTCTGTGATTCTATGATCTGGCTGGGGAACAGCAGATCACACCTCTGGATGCCCACAGGAACACGTCCCAGGTTTGTGCCTCCACCTGGAAGGAGTTGTCCCCAAGGAGGGTACCCTCCCTGCCCACCCTGCTCGGCTGGCGTGTCTCTGAGATGGAGGAGCTCTCACCTTCACAGTGAGGATGAATCCAGCGCTATAGAAGGGGTTTTCCCGGTCCAGCAGCCCATTCAAGGTTAAGGCTCCGCTGATGTAGTCCAGTGCGAAGATGCTGTTGGTGTTCCCTGAGAAAAACAACAGGCAGTGTGAGCGCACGCAGCCGGTACAGCTGATGCCAAATGGGGCAGGGGGTAACGCAGAGAGGGAAGCAGGAGGACATGAGCCTCTTCCCTTGCCAGCCTCGACACACGGCGCTTGGAAGAGAGGTCTTACAGCCAGCCCAAGAGCTCCAAGCTGGGTACAGGCTGCAGTGGGCTCTGCAAGCCCTGCACGTTATCTCAATGCACTTTAAAATGTAGCGGCTGTAATGGTCCTCTCCTTCTCTCACCCGCCCCAGCTCAGGGCTCAAAGCGCTGCTTTCCTTCCAACAGCTGATAAAAGCCATGAAGGCTGCAGGCAGGTGAAGAATTTCAAAGAGTTTCGGTTATTAAAACATGCAACAGCACCGCTGAAACCAGGGCCGAATGCGGGTGGTCCCCTCCCAGGGCATCATGTCCCTGGGGTGGGCACAGCCTCGCTCTTAAAATACAAGAGTTATGGGACGTCAGTCTCGGGGTTAATCAGAGGAAGGCACAGATGGGCCAAGCCCACAAGTAATTCCTCCCATAACAAGCAGTAGTTCAACAGTGGGGCCTCTTGCCAGAGGATGCCGAGGGTGAGGAAAGCCCACACGTATTCGAGGAGAGACCGGGGAGGTTCATGAAAGAAAAAATTTAACAAATAACAGAGAAGCCACATGCAGCTGAGGAATTTTCTTAGCTGGACACATTTGGTGCCAGGGAGAGCGTGAGGGTAAGTACTACAGGCACTTGCCCTGCTTTTGTGCTCTTGCCAGACGTGTTGACCCCATGCAGCTGCCTCGTTTTCCTCTAGTTGAGCCAAATTTGGCCTCTGTGCTGGGCCTTATGTGCAAGCAACCAGAGAGGGTGCCGTGGATGGCTGTGCTGCCTCCACCGAGCATCCTATCCTCAGCTTGACTCCTCCGGAATTAGACACCCAGAGGGGCTTAAGACAACACTTGAGTCTCACAGCCAGCAGATGCTAAGAAGACCAATGTCCTGCACTGGGAATGCCCTTGTGACAGTCCCGGGTGCTCTCTCTGTCAGCCAGACAAAGGAAAGCAGTTGGTATGTGGAGCTTGGGACACCTGACGCCGGCCCGACACAATACCAGAGGAGGCTGCTGAATTAGTGATGACCAAAGAGGCTCTGCCCGGGCATATGGCCACTTGCACCACTGCCCTCATCAGCTCACAGTGTGCAGAAAACCTTGATCCGTCCCCAGACAGGAGCCAGGAAACCCTGCAGGTACATTATATTCATCCCAGTCAAAAATGAAAAAAAAACCAACCCATCTTACTTTTCAATATATCTCAGCGCGAATGAAACACGCACAACATTTGTCATTTTCCTGGAAGGGAGCTGCAAGACAGAGCTGCTGCAGCAGAAAGTTGTTTTCCATCACTCAGCATCCACCTGATGCCTGTCTGATCCCCCGTTTAACCACGGCAGCACCTTTATTTACCTGGATGGCCAAAGCCTCCACGTCCAACTCTCCAGGGAGCACCCCTGGCCTTCATGAGCCACTGGCTGCCAGCATCTCCTCTCTCTCCCAGAGCCTTAAGTGCCGTAACACCTTTCTCCCCCATTACCAAGCCTTTATATCTTCCTCTCAGACCAGATTCCTCCCATTTCTGTCCTTGGTCCTCTCTTCTCTCTGTCCGAAATGGCCCATTGACTGCTAGCCAGCTTAATGAACTGATGCGCGGCTACTTAAAATATTAGCGGCAGCCTTGGTTGGTTTTTTTTTTCAATCTAACATTTCGCTGCCGTACGTGAAGAGCTCTAGTCTCCTTCCATGGACAATTCCTCTCTTTTCATCTTGACTTCCCACCTTTGCCCTGTACTTTGCAGCTGACTCCTTAGGAGACTTCTTCTGATACCAGGTTTGAAGGACATTCCATGAGATATATTGGATTGTGCTGCAAGGCACTTAAATGCGCCATGTTGCCATGGTAAAGTCTATGCACCAGGGCTATCTTGGTGCACTCCCCCTAACATAAAGTGTAATAAAATACTTTTTTGATCACAAAACACTGCTCTGCTAACAGGAATCTGTAAACGTGGAGGCCAATGGATTTTAGTGGAAATAGGTCAAGAGGGCAGGAATTTGACACAAAGGACTAACCACGGCACCGAGCGCCGTGTCCTGAAAATGATCCTGTGTTTCATATTTGACTACAGTCATTTTTTGAAGGCTAGACAGATAAATTAGGGACCCAAATACCCTGCCAGGCTGCACATCAGGGGCTTTTCTCTAGTTGAGCCTCACAACACCTCTGGCAGATGGCAGATATGCATCTGATTCCCTCCGGGGTGCATTTCTGCGAGCTGGGAATTGCTGGGTTTGCAAATTAGCCTCAGAAGGGAAAGAGGTGTCTCCAAACTTGTCCCTCAGAGGCTTTTCATAATTTCCCTTACATCGTCTCTCCAACCACTGTTTCGTTATTCCTCTGGCCAGTGATCCCCGCTGAAGCACTCGCGTTGCTGAACAATGCCCGCTCCCTCCAGACCCTTTTCTTTGCAAGACTCTCTCTAATCATCTTTACATGTCCTCACTTCCCTCAGAGCGAGGGCAAAAAAAATAATAATATTAAAACTGGGGGGAAAACAGCCAATTTTGTCCTTCTCTCCCCACCTCGCTATAATTTCTCCTATCCACCTGGTTCTCTCCCGTTATCTCTCCATCAGCTTCCTGACCCAGGAAAAAGCCAACTGTGGGTTAAGCACAACTTAGGTGACAGTGCCAAACTGGCCAACCACAACGGGTTGATGGCTTTCAAGCCATTTTTCCACCCTGCTGCTCTCCCAGTGCTTTCTCTGTCCTGCTCCTAAGGTGGCCTCAGAGCCAGGTGGACACCGTTGCTGCCCCAACACTCCAGCCAAAGGCTTGTGTGGCCGGTGGCCAGCACGGCCTGCTGGACATGCCAGTGGAGCAAACTGTGGTGTGCTCATCGCTGGTTTTGAAGCCATACTGCAATGCACAGATGTGAGATGGAGAACACAGAAGGGTGGAATAACCTTTTTGCAGGGGTTTCAAACCCAGTCGAGATCCCCACATAATCCTGTTTCTCGGGGGATGTGGGATGGTGCAGACTTTCCATCTCCAAGTTAGCAACCTGCAAACTGTTTTAATGACACAGACAGGAACTATCGTGGCCGCACTTGACACGGAAGCAAAGTGACCTTCAGAAAGATGCCCCTGCTGTCCACCTCACCCCTCCTCTGTGTCCTCCTCACAGGCTTTCCCACGAGCAGTACTTACGCTGTGGCACAGACAGCCTTCTGCTCTGCACCAGGCAGGCAATGAAAGGGTCACTCACTTGGCTCAGGAGTGACCAGCTGCTGGACATGTCCCTGCTCGAGCCATCTACTACCTAGCCTGAGGTCTGGTCTGAGGCATCAAAGCATTTCTAGATGAAGACCGAGGGCTTAATTTCCATGCCCCTGGTCAGGGACAGGAACCCAAGACCACGCTTCGGTTTCTGCTAAACAAGGGCTTACATGTCCTACACCTTCCTTCCCCACCCAGACATGGATGTGGCACGTTCACCGAGAACCGGGCAGTCCAGCTCCATCGCACAGAGCAGGCAACGCTAAGGAATAAACGTGTAGCATCCCCTAGAGAGGAACATCCCAGGGGAGAAGGCAGGCTCCACTTCTCCCTCTCCACTACCACTGCAAACCTAGAGACCTGGACACAGCCCAAGGCAGGAGACAGCAGGAGAGAGACCCAGGGTAGGAATTAGAGATGGGGGCAGAAGTTAAATGATGGGAAGGGAAAGGCTGAGCAGCAAAAGGGAGCGCAGAGAGAAGAAAAGCAAAGCAGACAACGTTTTTAAACACTCAGAGAGACAGAGAAAAGGCAAGGACAAATAAAAAACAAACCCCAAACTTTGGGACAACTATATGAATACATTTCTGGCAGGTCGGGTGCTCTTACCTGGCAGGGAGCAGGCTTGCTCAGGACATACAAGCCCAGCTTCTCGTTATGGCACTGGTAAAAGGAGAAGAAAAACTTTCCTATTCCTCTTTCCGCGTGCGGGTACAGGGACAACAGGAGCTCCTACATCCACCATGTCCGGGCAGGGGACGAGGAAAGCAGAGACCAATGTGACGCTGGGTTGGGAGCAACGGGATGGATCCCATTTGGAGTGTTTTTCCAGGCTCATTCAGGAATGGGTGGTGGCATAGGCCAGCATTTTGGAGCAACACTGCTATAATGAGGGGTTTTATAGATGAAGGCCATAATGTTTAATTGCCCTCAGCCAATGCTCTCACAGTTTAAAAAGGCCATTAAAAATACTGGCTCAAATCCAGGGGAAAAAGAAAAGAAAAGAAAAGAAGAGAAAAGAAAAGAAGAGAAGAGAAAAGAAGAGAAGAGAAGAGAAGAGAAGAGAAGAGAAGAGAAGAGAAGAGAAGAGAAGAGAAGAGAAGAGAAGAGAAGAGAAGAGAAGAGAAAAGAAAAGAAAAGAAAAGAAACGAAACTACATCGATGTCTCCTCCTTCCTCTCTATGCTTATGGCCTTTGAGCATTGTTCAAATCTGCAGAAGAGATGTAGCTCTTACAGAGATTGCCCAGCTCTAGTGAAGAGCTACCTGTCAGGCACGAGAAGCCAGTTCCCCCATGTAGGGGAATTTCCCCCCCCTCCCTGCCTACACGAAAAGCCGTTTGTATCAGGGAGCTGCATCCTCGAAAGGCCCTGGGCTGGCTGAGCCACTGAACTTGGAGCAGATGACTTTCATGAGATGTGAAAGGGGAACCCATCACACACCTTGCGCCGGATAATTTATTAATCAAAATGTGCTCTGTCAGGGCTCCTCAGCACCGAAATAGATGCTGTTGGATGTGGTTCATAGAGTCAGCAACAGACACAGTTATCATCGTATAAATAGTCCATCAGCCGCCGTGACCACCTCACTGCTCTTCACCTTGAGTTTTTGCCCCCCGTGTGATATGCAGGGAAGCATGCCAGGGCAGATACCTCTCCCCGTGCTTAAATTCAAATGCAACAAGTTATTTCCGAAGGAAAAGGGGTTATTACAACCTGAGCTTTCACAGAATCATGGAATGGTTAGAGTTGGAAGGGACCTTAAATATCATCCAGTTCCAACCCCCTGCCCTGGGCAGGGACACCTCCCACCAGACCAGGTTGCTCCAAGCCCCATCCAGCCTGGCCTTGAACCCCTCCAGGGATGGGGCAGCCACAGCTTCTCTGGGCAACCTGTTCCAGTGTCTCACCACCCTCACAGCAAAGAATTTCTTTTTGGTATCTAATCTAAATCTCCCCTCTTCCCATTTAAAACCATTACCCCTCGTCCTGTCACTACACTCCCTGATAAAGAGTCCCTCCCCATCTCTCCTGTAGCCCCTTCAGGTACTGGAAGGCCATTACAAGCTCTCCCTGGAGCCTTCTCTACTCCAGACTGAACAACCCCAGCTCTCTCAGCCTGTCTTCATAGCAGAGGTGCTCCATCCCTCTGATCATTTTTATGGCCTTCTGCTGGACCCGTTCCAACAGGTCCACGTCCTTTCTATGTTGAGGACTCCAGAGCTGGACACAGTGCTCCAGGTGGGGTCTCACCAGCATGGAGCAGAGGGGTAGAATCACCTCCCATGACCTGCTGGCCACACTTCTTTTGATGCAGCCCAGGATGCGGTTGGCTTTCTGGGCTGCCAGTGCGCGCTGCCGGCTCACGTTGAGCTTCTCATCCCCTTTATTTCCTTGCTTTGCCTGAAATCAAGATGCTCTAGAAAACAGTGCCTATTTCCCCTGCTCTGGACTTTGGTGTGTTCTTCTTTCCTGAGGATGCAGCTCTCTCTGGGACAACTGATTCAAGCCCAAAGGTGCGTGCCACCACTCCTCCACCGCACACTTGCTCCGCAAACAGGCATTTTTAGTGTCTTCCCCAAAAGATTTAATTGCCCGTTCTGGCGCAATCATCAGGATTTCTGATCTTGCAGAGCCACAAAAGAAGTTGGGATTAAACATTCGCACAGTTCCCTTTTTTTAGAACCGAACGCACAGTACGAGAAAATAAAAGGAGAGATTTATCACCTGAGGTGCAATCCCCCTCCCGAAGACCCCAGGAGCTGTGGCTGGGTACCAGAGAGAAGAACAGAGCCTTGCAGAGTTTAAACGTTCCTGCTCTGAGTGTAATTCATCACAGGAAAGGATGCTGAGTCTTGGACCACAACCACCATTCCCCCACGTCATCTAAAACACGCTCAGTGGCTCGAAGGGAAGGCAAATCACCAGCACTGCCTGGCTTGGCTTTTTACCTCCCAGCCTTTCCTCTTTCCATGAATCTAACCCTAAAACCTGCTACAGGAGAGCAGCCAACAGCCGGTTGGTGAGTCAAGACAGCAGAGCAATGCACGGAAAATTACCATAAATGTTTATTTCCCTCATTTCTGTAAATCCAACAACTGAACACTCCACCTGAGGATTTTGGGCTAATAAACAGGGCAGAGGAGGTGCGTTCCCAGAGAGAACAGGCCAACCTGGGCATCGCCACCTCAGAGCAGCAGTTGCAGAAGATGTTTTCACCCTACAGCCGAAGGATGCTCAAACATAAAATTGGCACTTTCTCAATGGCTACCGTGCCTGAGCTGGATTTAGACACCCCCAAATCACCTCTCCTGCCTCTCCCACAGCAGCAGGCAGGCTCATCAGGAGAACATGAAAGAAGTAGGCTGTGATATGCCTGGTAAGAAGTCTGAATCAGCTTTTAACATAAACTCCACGTCTGCAGGCCCAACACCTTTCAGAAAATCTTCCACTAAAAACCACCTCAGAAACGGTTGTTTTCTCTAGCTCCAACATGAACAGAGACAGCGCGGGTTCATCCTTTCCCAGTTGGGTGCCAACACCTTGAATGCACCTTAAATGCCAGGAAGTTAAAAAGTCCCAGAAATTAAGCAACATATATGCTTTTGTTTCATTTTTACACATAAATGGGAATGTATAGTTTTAATTACCGAAGGCCACTTGCTGGGAGACTACCTGGCATGCAAACCATTATCTCAACCATATCTGTTTTCAGTGCTTTCTGGATTACCAGGGAGCCAAAGCAAGATGCCAACGTGATGATGAAGCATCGTTAGCAGCGAAGAGGAAGACGGGGAGCAACCGAGCCAAGAAAAGAGGGGCTGTGGCCGCAGCCACCATCTCTTCTTTGTGCTGTCTCAACCCCTTGCACTGGCAGGGTGGAAAAACAGCCTTTGATGAATAACTCGGCGTGAGGCACTTTTCCACCCATCAGCGTGTCCTCCTACAGAAATGTTCTGCTATGATGACTGCCCTTAAATCACGCTGGAAGGCCCTCCCAGCAGGTGTAATTTATGAGGACTTTAACACCCTAGTAGTTCACCGAGCGATCCAAATGTGGGGAAAAGCCGGGTGCGAAGTAAGCCAACTGGCAACAGGGATATTAAAATTAGCAGGTCCTATTTCCAAGAATCCTCCCTGATGTCCGGTTTAAGGGTCACGGTGTGCTTTGCCTTGCCTTCTTTATTGGGTCAGGTCAAAATATGAAAGGAAGTGTCAGCAGCTGAGGCCACTCTGGCCACTTAACCTTACCTTAAATGTTCCTGCTGCACTTTCAAAAGGAAGGCAGTGAGGGACTCCAGATCCGTTAAGAACACGTGAAACAAGTCCTGAGAGCTACAGCACTGATTTTTACATAAATATACATATGATATTTCATTCCTCAGCAGGAAAACCAGAAGAAAGACGGAGAATAATTCTTTTCAGACACGGTTCCCTCTTGCTTTTGTAACTCACACTTCTATTACATTGTGCAAATAATGATTTTTAATTCATGCTTCCCTTGGGATGCCATAGCTTTAGGAAGAGAGTGCTTTGCCAGAGACTGCAGAAGACTCCTCAAAGAATCAACTCTGGAAAAAACCCAAAGATGCCCTAAAGGTTTTTGAAGAGCCCTAAGGAGCAGCTCACCCCACCGAAAGCCCTGCGCTCCCTCCCCTCTCTCCTGCAGGACTTTCCAAGCCCCGGGAAGAAAAGAAACATTGTCCTTGTGCAATCTCCCCTTGTCCATCCATCACGGCACCTGAAATGTTTCAGGCAGGCAGAGACTGACTTGGGGGCATCTTGCAGAGCCCCGGAGTTAACCCTTTCCCCTGGTTTAACCCTTTGATGCCTGCCCAAGCAGTACAGGTCACCTTCACATCTTCATGCCGGGAGACATGAAGCCTCCTGACCGTCCTGGAAATAAATGGAACCCAAAGTTTTCCTGCTAACGAGCAAAGCACGAGACTGCAGTCATGCAATAGGTTTTCTTAAAAAGAGCTCACAGGCCAAAGTCCCTTCCTGCCTATTAATTAAATTGCCATTTAATCCACGATAAAAAACCTTTTCTTAAAGAGCCAAAGGACTCCCCGTGCCCCAGGCGATGTGCAGCAGCAGCAAACGTGAAAACGCACTGCCGTCTGCAGGCCTGATCCTGCTGAGAGTGCTGGGGCCCTCTGATTTCCACCGGGAAAAATCAATCTCTGTTAAGACCGGAGAGTTCCCCTAAATGAAAAGCCTTATCTAGAACAGGTCGTGTTATACAACAAGTCACTCGCTTTGCCTGGGAAATGAAAGATGATGAGGCAGAGTCCCCGGTACAGAGGCTATCTCCATAAATCTGCCAAAAAGAAACCGTGGATTACTTTGCTGGATTAATTATCTGTCCTTCAAACGGAGCCCTGACCTCAGCGGCTGAGCATCTCCAACCTGTCAAAGCAACCGGGGGACCAGGGAGGGAGGGCTTTCGCAGGGCAGCGGCCACGGGATGCCTGAGCCCTCCTTTTCGCCTGGGAAAAGCGGCCGAAACAGCCGTCAGAGCGATGGGAGCCCCAGCACCGACCAGCCTGTCGGCACCAGGGGCTTGAGCTGCAAGGTCTCCATTTGGATTTCTTTTTCAAACGGCTTTCTGCAGGGTGGGAACCCCACTTCCTGCGAAGCGCAGGGCGAAAAATGTTTCACGGGGTTAAAATACTCAGATTGGAAGGAGGAGGGAGAAACAACAGAATGTTTTTTCCCTCTAAGATACGGAAACGATTCCCAGGCAGTCTTGTCTGTCCCGACAGGACAACTAGCCGAAGCCGTGACACAGCTAGATCAGCGCTCCTCTGCCATTTCAAGCCTAACAGCTTTGTAAGCTGGCGGCATAAAGTTGGATCTTAAGTCTTATTTTATGTGGTTATGGTTAATCTTTTAGTTTTATTGTTTTCCTGTCATGGGAGGACCTTGTGCTGGAGATAGCCATATAAATAAGAGCTGCTGCAGTATATCCCGAGGAGCAGCTACCTGAGGGCTGGAGCCGAATGGGACACCGGCAAGCCCAAATTAATTTTTACAGCCCGCCTCCAAATCATACCAATGCTTTAGATATTAATACCAAAGAAGTGATAAACAGCCAGGTTGCTTTTCAGCTTTCTCTCTGCTGTATATTCAACCCCAGCCAGTAAAATCAGAACAGCTACATGCAAGCCCTATGCCCGAAAGCCTGGGAGAACCAGGGGGAGGCATCACCCATCCCTGCTGTGAAATGGGAACAGCATCACTGCTGTGTCCCCTCATGCAATTGAGCTGAAGAGCCAGGTATAATTACTACCTCCACCAACCATTTACGCTTTTGCTTACAGTCGGTTTCTAATTTAATTTGCTTCCCCGTTCCCATATGTTAGACCGTTTTTTTGCAAAATTGACATAAAAATTTACCAGCTCAGGCACGAAATCTGCTCGCTGACCTTTACCATCGTGATTGAGGATAATGACAAGTTAATTAGGCTTTACCTGCCTGCCAAAAAAAACCACTTGCCTTGGGTGAGCAGGATTTTGGAGGCACGCTAGCGGCTGGTTCCCACGTCCGGACTGTCAGACATCAGAAGGTAACATCTTCTTATAAAAGCAAGAAGAGATCATGGAAAGTGTAAGAGAATGCCTTGAGCAGAGCCTGGGAGGCACACACACTCCTACTGACATCAGGAAAAAAAATATTGTTTGCCCCATGAACCTGTTTTCTTTAAAATTTGCCCTCAGCCACAGCCCAGCAGCCGAAGGGAGCTGGCGAACTCTGGCTCCGGTAACAAACTCCCATCAAAGTGGAAGCAGAGCATCCCGAAGCCTGGCTTCAGGGGATTTTGGAAACCTCTGCCTGAAGTTGAAGACAGAGCGAGGATGAGGAGGAGACAGGAGGCGACAGTGGGTGCCTGCAGTCATCCCTCGGTGTGCCCTCCAGATGATCATTCCCAGCACCACCGCTCTACAAGACACTGGTGCCGACAGGAGGAGGACTCCCAACCAGTTGCAAAAATGCTCTGCAATCCTCATGTTTGTGGGGCGGGGGGGGGGGTAAAAAACCATAATGCAAAGCAGTTTAATCACTCTTTGATGTATTCTGCCTGATTCTTCGATACGAGAGCTGCCCCCCGCCAGGCGGGACCAGGGGCAGGGATTAAGCTCTTGGCAGACGCAAGCAGATGCGGGGCTGTTTGCAGTGATCCTCCCGCCTGTCACTCCGCACCCCGCTGCCACCAGGCTCCCGCAGCACGCCCGGCTCCCTGCCACCATCCCTCTGCCCGGCCGCACCAGCCAGGCTGATGGCTGCCCTGTCGCTGAGCAGGGGATGCTCCCAAAAGGGGCACATCCCGGCTATTTCGCAGGGGAAACTAACGAGCGACATGAAAATAAGAGCATGCGTGAACGTTCCAGGTAAAAATCCAGGGTGCAAGGTCTTGTCTCCTTGATTCAGTAGAGCAGCTGTGACCATCTGATGAGCAGAAGCCTGATCTGGCCACGAGCAGGTGGGTGCATTCAGCAAATTAACCCGCTGTAGATCGCACAGTTGTTTCTGCAGGTTTGAGCCACCCCTTGGAAACCCAGAGCTGTTTGTGTTGCACCCATGCTGACGTAGAAAAATTAGATACCTACAGCACAGTGGGTCAGAAAAATGGTCCATGGCCATCGGCAGATGCCCAAAGGAGGGCGTGCAAACAGCACAAGGGTGATTTTCCAGCTGCTGAGCATCTTTCATTCAGACTTTGAGCTGGGTGAGGATTTTGTAGGCTGAAGGCTTTTGCCATCCTCACGGTACTTCAGCTACAACCTCAACCACAAAATTAGTTCGAGGTCTCAGTGCAGTCTCCAGCAAAAAGAGGCCTGTATTAGCCAAAATAAAATCCCTGCTGCACTTTGGCCAGTTGATACAGGAAATCTAGGGGAAACCGCTCATTTAATTCATGCTGGGGGAACATTAGAATAAATTGCAGAAGGAATTAGAGAATAAATAATCCTTGCATCTTCAAAGGTAGACTGACCTGGATACTTGCAGTCGGGATCAGCGGACTTGAAAGTCGGGGTGAAATCACCTTGACCCTAGAGGTTGATTAAAAGAGCTTTTGAAACGTCTGGGCTTTGAGGAAGAGAAACTGGGAAATTATTTCTGCACGTGTAGTTTGAAGGAGCTGCCAGCCGGCACCTGAAACGTGTCACAGCAGGGAGAGAGGAGGCACCGTTGCCGTTAATTACTGTGAAGATCCCCCCAAAAAGCAACGCCAGAAATACAATTACAACCCAAGCTGGTCCCTTGCTGCTGGGTTAACCCGAGTAGTCTGTCTGTCCCCCAAAGCACAGCCCCACCAAAGCAGCGGCCGAGTGCAGCTCAGCGAGCATCCAAGTTGGCCTTAGATACGGCAGAGGCTTGCTGACCTCAGGGCATCTTAAATAAAACGGGTCTAGCTCCAAAAATTTAGCCTTTCCAAACCACAGCTCCGTTTATACCTGGAAACACCTGCCCAGACTGCCCTGGCCTTGGTTCTTTTGCCATCAGAAGAGGTCCACGAGCTATGGACCCAAAGGAGCCAAGCGTTGCCTAGTAAGGATCCACGGATGACCGGCTACATCAGTTTCAACAAGCCATCCACGCAGACTGGGAAGGGTTCCCTGGGCTTCAGGGCCAGCCTGCGGAGGCAGAATTAATCCACGGAGGCNACCCCCCGCCTCCCAGCTTGCCAAGCTCCGGCGATGCTTTGGGAAGGCAGCCCTCGGCACGGAAGCTTTTGGGAAACGCCGAGGAAACCGCCGGGAGCCGTTCAGCCCGTAATCAGTCCCATTCTCTCCCGAAACAATAACCGCCGCAACCGCCAGGAAGAGTTTTGTGCCTGGCTCTTTGCAGGTCTCCTCGGTAGCATCGTGTGAAGCAGAGCTGGTTCGTGGCTTGCCGTTAGGACCGAAAATACGAGATTATTGTCAGATTTGTTAGAGGTCACGTCTGCTGCTCGAGGAAAGGGAGGTGCCGGGAATGATGCGCTCCAGCAGCGCTGAAGGCAAAGCAAGCTTTCCAGAGGGGTACAAGCTTTCAGCTTTGTTGTTTAGCAACAACAAATCCAAAGAAGGAGCAGCAGAGTCGAGGAGAAACTTGGCCAAATGTGATTTCCCAGGCACGGGATGTACAGAGATTTACGGCAGGGCTAGCTCCTCCGGCCCTGCTGGGCTCCCCACCACGTTCCCCCCACGACTTACCCGAGACGATGGTGTAGCCAATGCCCCGGGGACGGCCCTTGTCCTGGTCGATCGCCGTTATCATCCGCACGGTGGTTCCCTGGGGAGGGAGAGGAGACACGTGTTACAGCCACCCCAGCCGAGCGCTGCTGGGGCTCGCAGGGTGCCTGGCCAAGGCATCGCGCCTCTTACCATGGGGCGCGCACTTAGGAACAACCTGTCCAAGGACAAAGCATCTCATGGAAAAGTCCCATCCCTGTTTTTTGGGGTGGGTTGGGCTCACCACCCATCACTCGTGCAAGCTGCAAAACTCTGCTAACCCACCCCAGGATGTCACTGGTGATGCTGAGGGCAGGACCAGCAGAACATGTCCTCTAACTGAACCACCGAGCAGGCTGAGCTTGACCATGGAGTAGGTTTGTACCAGGGCAAGTGTCCGTAGGGACAGAGAGGGTGAAATCAGACTCATTCCCCATGCTGCTCATTCCTGGACCAGAGGAGGAGCATTTGAAGGAAGGTCAGCATGGTGAGCACAGCTACCAGTGCTCGAGGAAGAGGAGGAAGGAGGGACTTAAGGTGCATCTTTGGAAAGCCATGAGATGTCTCCTCGCAACTGGACAGGCTGAAGCTCTGGCTGACAGGCAAAAGCATACACTCCATCACCGAGATTTTCACTCTGCAGTCCCTTGAGAACCCAAGGCAACAATTCCCTCTCACCATGAGCTTCAGCACTGGTGATTGCACCAGCTTTATCTACTGCTGGCTTCCCAGTTTCAACTGCTCCTTTTCTCCCCCTGCATTCTTCAGATGAGGCACCCCAGGCAACGAGGGATGCTCGCCCTGGCCATCAGCATCCAGCTACATAACCAAGAGAGCTGCAGAGATTTTAACTGAAACCTTTAAGGAGAAGGAAGGTTGGACAGATGTTGAGAACAGGGGATTCCCCAAAGGCAGGAGCTTCTGCAACTGCCAGCTCACCCACCTCATCCTCCATCCCGCAGGACAGGCCTGTTTCTTACAGCAAAGCAGAAAGGTCCACGAGGCCGAGAGTCCCCCCAAAACCAATGAAGAATGCGAGTGACCCAACATTCCTGTTTAGTTCTTTAAATAGAAACATCATGTGCTTATGTGAACTCCACACGCTGTACTTCCCCCGCCGCACTGCAGTGAGCCCATGATGAATACAAGCACAGGCACATGCACGTAATTAATGTAGTGTGAAAAAATTTACAACTCAGCTGTTCTTGTTTTCATCGGTTTGTTAACAGTGGGAAACGAAGTAATTTTGATATTTTTTTTTTTTACCCTCAAAGGAAATGTCAACAGAGGCATTTGCATATCTAACAAGGGATCATAACGGGGCAGCGGAGTTGCCTTTGCCCTGCGACCCATCAGCTGAAGGCCAAAGGGAAAGCTGAACCGTCGCCGGTGGGAAGCGGGGACGTGCTGTCTCCCCAGCTTTCAGAGCCATACCCCTGTGGGCTCCAGGGAGATGCTTTGCCGCCGGCTGGCCATAAAGACAGCTCCCAGGGCCAGGCAGATCTGTCCCTTCCCTGATCTCCGAGTGCATTTCAACAGACTCCTTAAGTAAATCCACGTTATTAACCGAGAACATTAGCCATAAATCCCAGGTCACTGGCCTTTGAGCAGCACTCGGCTGGTGAGGCTCAGCAGCCACCAGAGAGCCTCTAAATCACTGACAATAACTGTCCTTTCCACAGGAGCAAGGATGGCTAAAAAACACACGAAAAGAAGGAAAGGAGCAGGTGGGAAAGCAGAAAGAGGGACACGGCGAGGAGGGCAAGGCAAAGAGAGGGGAAGAAAAGGAGGCATGCAATCCAGTGTGCTCTCCCCCAGCCTATTCTGCTTTATTTGCCCGTCCCCATGGGGCAGGTCCCTCAGTTCCCCGGGGAAGGGGGAGCTCCACCATGGCAGGGGCAGTGGATGAAGGCACTTGATCCATCTGACAGCTCGCTCATCGCCTGTCAAAAAGTGAGGCAGCGGCGTGGGATGACACGTGCTGCCTGTCGTGCGGCACATCTCAAAGGGAAGGCAGCGCTCATGTGATGGCCGAGGAATAGTAATTGGCCCGCTGACACCGGGGCCGCTTTATCCGTGAGAAAGGTCCCTCTTGTAGGAGCCAGAGGGAAAGGCTGCTGGGAGAGATAAAAGGATGGGAAAGTTCGGGAGGGGAGGAGGGGGGGAATCTCATTGAGATATCCCAGCAGCATGTGCCATAGGGATGTCCATAGGAAAGAAATTATCCAGACGTCCCATCCCAAGTATGAGGGGTGCTAGTAAGGTTCACTCGGTCCTCAGCAAGCCCGTGATGGCTTCCATGCTGCTGTCTTCTGAGACTGGGTCTTCCCCTGTTCTTTTTTGTATCCCCTGCGTGTCTCCTCCTTCTCCACAAGCCCCTTCACCAGCCCATCCTGAGGATGAGCCACACTTCACCAGTGACCAAAAAACAAGTGGCAGAGCAGGGCTGAGCTCCCTACTGCTCTTGGTAGGATGCCATCTCCTAGAACTACACCAGGGGAAGGGATCTGGACACCTCTTCACAGCCCGCCTGCTTTCCATCCTTCCTGACAGCTCCTTTGCAAGAGGCTTCCAAAATCCACAAGACTGGCAGATCTCAACTCCTGGGAATAGATGATCCCTCCCCAAGCATCCACACAGTTTTTAGGACCAATCTCGATGCTTCTGGGGAAGCGGTTGAACGAGTGCCACAGGACAGGCATAATGTCTATCCACGTCGCTGCTGGCAATTTCTGGTTTTGTAGTGAGTGGTTTCAACCGACACAGACGGACTAAGAGCACAATCACTCAGCATGGTCAACAGGAAAGAGTATTCACATTCAGCACGTATCTGAGTGAGATGGGGAGATGATGGGATGCAAAACATGGTGCTACACACAAGCCGTACTCATTTCTTAGTACCTGCGATGACCATGAAGCATCTTGCCCACCCCAACAGCAGACATAACTAACCAGAGACGAGAGACAAGATATGGGAAAACACCCAAAACCAAACCAAACCCTTGATCGTGGCCATCCCACAATGGCAAAGACTGACCTCTTGCCAACCACATCTCAACAATTCCCAGCTTCTCTTCCGAAATCCTACCAGACCACAACTCTGTCCTTTCAGCTATCTAGGTCTTGGCACAACGAAGGCAGGAGATGTTGTGCTCCGGCTCCCATAGGCAGCCAGCTGCGTCCCTAAATTGGAGGACAACCTCCCACCGACTCTAGCCAAACACATCAGGCAAGGCTTCCACTTACCCATGGAAACCCCAAGCTGACTCCCAGTGCTGACAGCTCTGCTCAGGGCGCACCCCAGGTATTTGTGGTGTGAACCTGCAGCTCTTGGAAACTCCCAAATACTCCTGATATTTCTTAAAAGCAAGTGACAGACATCAGTGACTGCAAGGAAGGGACACAGGTATAGACTGAAGCACCAGAACAGAATAACCCTCTCCCTCTAGGGAAGAAGGAAGAAGGTTTAGAAAAGTAATAATCTGGAAAAGCCTATGCTTAAAAAAAAAAGGCAAAGAAAATAAAGAATGGCACATTATCCAAACAAAATCTGAGGGTTTTTTGAAGAGGGGCAGGGGCAAATCAATCCTTTTTTAATAAAACCCTGAGCTTTTAATAAAGTGTTCACACTGATGGGCTAGAAATATTGTAAGAAAGAATTAACTTGGAGCTATTGAGACTCTAGGGCAAAAAATAGCACTGATTCTACATTATTTCTTTAACCCAAGGAGTTTTTGAAGGGGAGGGGGATGGTGCTGAAGAATTAAAACTGTTTTAATGATATTTGACACATATCTGCTCCATGCTGTTGCAAGGGAATACAACTGCTGGCCTCAGAACCAAGCACCAGTAGGGTTTGTCTCCCCTCTTGCCTTCGCGGGGCTCCCAGCAGGATAAAGCACAACTTCATAGGCCTCAGCTTGTCTCCTAGTCAGTGGATTCCTTCTCTCTCACCCCCAAAATGAAGCTGTAATGCTGTCTGGACCATGCATCAGCTGAGGTCCCACAGTAGGGACTCATCAGACCATCAGCATCTCTGCAAGGGGAAATGGCTCCTCTTCTCCAGCCCCCACTAACTTCTCTGGAGACCATCAATGACGCTATCCAGTCTACAGATGCTGAGAGGAGAGACACCCACCGACTCTGAGGATGAAAAATACAATGCTGCCAAGCTACAGACTGCTTTGGGGCTCTTGGGTACCCTGGGAGAGACCTCCAAGACATGCTGGGATGATAAACAGCATCAAGAAAGAAGATACAACACCTCCAGGGACAGCAAAGTCTCTTCCTGCTGGGTCCTCTTCCTTTGCCCGATAAGGAATTTCTTTCTACTCACAGTGTGAGTATGTGCCATAAGCATGTGCCCAAAACACTTCTAAATTATGCTACCATATCCCAGCCTGAGGAAAATAAGAGCTACAATGGCACTTCTTTCCCCTCTTGCATCCCTCCACCCCTTTTTTCTTCCTCTTCTTCTTCTTCTTCTTCTTCTTCTTCTCTTACAGGATTAGGGACTTGAAAGGCAAAGCGCAGCCCAGCGTTGCAGCAGGAGGAGGGGGGGGGAGCGCTTCAGAAAGCTGCCATGGCAAAAAAAAAAAATAAATAAAAAAAAATCCTATTTCTCACTTCTTAATTCCAGTCAATTCCAGTCAAAGGGCTGATAGAGATCTGTTTGCGGTAATTTGCTGCAGTTTATCCACTCTTTTTCACCTTCTATCGGCTCTTCACTGACGGGCTGGCTGACATGCTGTTACTCGAGTGAGGAAATTAAAATTTGATGCAATAATCCCAAATAAGAAGGATTTTATTAGGTAATGTATACACTTTAGATGAGGTATTCTCGCCTGATACATTGATAGGGGAACACAGACATGCTGTGCACCACAGATAAGAAGAGAGGCAGGAGAAGAGACTGAGAGCAGGCGCACGGAGCAGCAGCACATCTCTGCTCTGTAGCTTTGGGGCTGGGATGAAATGCCTCGAGCATATTTTGGCCTGTTGGGGCAGATGGCACGGCAAACGTCATAGAATCATAGAATCATCTAGGTTGGAAGGGACCTTTAAGATCGTCTAGTCCAACCATCAACCTAACTCTGACAAAAAAACCCCATCACTAAACCATGTCCCCCAGCACCATGTCAACCTGTCTTTTGAACACCTCCAGGGATGGTGCCTCAACCACTTCCCTGGGCAGCCACAAATGCACTGCTGCCTTCAGCTGAAAGCTTGTTTTTGGACAAGTTGGCCAAGCCAAGCCTCCTGACCCAAATTTGGTGTTATCCTTTCAGTAACCAAACCATTCTGCAGGGTGACTGTCCACTCCACACTGCAACTGGCTCCCCTCAGGTGGTAGGGCAGAGCTGATGAGAAGACCTCTCATGGACAGACGAAAATGCATGTTAAACCTCTGACTTGCCATGGCAAACCACATCCTTGTTTCAGCAGTAGAGATTTCTCCCATGAAGGTTGGGACTTTGGGTCCAAACAAGAGAGCGAGACTCAAGTACCCCCCACGTTCTTCAGTCTTCCTCTTCACCATGTCTCTGGTGGCACCTACCCATCTTAGATATCTCCATGCATTGGAGATGTTATATGGGGCCGAGAGAAATAAAAATCTCTAAACCTGTCAGAAAACTGCTAAGAGTTTAGTGAGCGCTCCTTCATGCATTTCCTATTTTGGGTTACACAGCAATTATTTGCTGCTTTGCCTACTGCAAACAGCCTACCTTCTGGGAGTAACTGCGGTGCAGGTTTGTCTATCAACACAAAGATATTGTCAAGCTCCAGCCTTATTGCATATTGTTAATTTGAGAGAGATCCCCTCTCCTGGATACTGGGTAAGTCCAGGCAGGTGATGCAGTCCATAATTTTTGATACTCGTGGGTTTTCCATTCCTAAAATTTCATATTTAAGGCTTTTCCCTCTAGTTAACGGGTGAACTACGCAGCGTTTTTTCTTCCCTGCGCCTCATCCTGCCCACCACAGAAATACTCTTTAATCTCAACAGGTCTGAAACACATTGAAACTTTCACTTCATGCAAAGTAATTCATGAAGCCATTTTTTTTTGGGCCATCTACAGGCTGTCTGACTGTGGGATTTGTGACAGTAGGACTCAGCCCTATCGATCCAGCATTCTGCGTGCCGTCAGAACCAGCACTCTGCTCCAAAGCGAGTTAACAGCTATAAAGTGAAGCAAGCTGTTGGAACTGGATGATCTTTGAGGTCCCTTCCAACTCTAACCATTCTATGATTCTATGAGAAACCGGAGTTCCCTCTACCACTGCATGAACTGAGCCATCAGGTATTTCGGTTCCAGAGCACCAGAGAGATTAGGGGATGCATATGTGGTGTGGATGCCTACCACACCTCAATTTCAGGACAGAAGGTTTTTCCATCCATATACCAAAATATTTGCCCTATAGACAAAGCAATGGGATGCACAGTGCCTTGGGAAGGCAGATGCTGCTGCTGAGGGTTTATGCTTGGGCTGAAGGTCCTGGGCACCCTTGCTAGAAGCAGAGCTAACAACGGTTCTCAAAGCCAAGGCTGCCCACCGTGCTCCCCACCGTCTGCTGAGAAGGGGGGGAAAAAAAGCCCTGCTGTATTAAGAGCCTGGGAAACGTTTTCCACAAACAGCGAGTTTGCTGACAAACTGAGCTGCAGAAGAACTAAAATGATTGGATCAATTTGGCAAAACCTGGGGGAAAATGCTCGAAGTGCTGAAATGGCTGATGATTCTGGCATTTTCAAAACTGCCTCATTTCAGGAACGTTTTACTTTTTTCTTCAACTTTTCTATGAGAAATGGCATGCATATACGCTGTGGGGAGGAAATGAGGTGACTGTGTGCTAAGAACAACAGAAAACCTTTTTAAAATTTAAGAAAAATCTTTAGGAAAAGGATTTAGGATTTTATTTGGGTTTCAGGCTTCCTAAGCCTCCTTGCTTAGGTTCCCTGTTTTTTTTTTTTAAAAAGAGTAAAATACTTTGGAGCTGGCTTGAAACACATTGTTTCAGAAAGAAAAAGATTCCCCTGTCTTTGGATGCCATTTGGACCTCATGATTCAGAGCATTCACACTTCAACATAGAAATAGGGCTCCTCTTTGCATCCCACCTGCAAGGATTAGGGCAAAGCAATGCAAACCTGTGATGGACAAAATCTCTGCAAAGAGGAGGTTTTCCTCCAGCTTTTTTCAACGAATCATAGAATTTTCTAGGTTGGAAGGGACCTTCAAGATCATCTAGTCCAACCATCAACCTCACTCTGATAAAAACCATCATTAAACCATGGCCCTAAGCACCATGTCAACTCGTCTTTTCAATCCCTCCAGGGATGGGGCCTCAACGCCTTCCCTGGGCAGCCCCATTCCAAGGCTTCAGAACTCTTTCCATGCCAAAATTGTTCCTACTATCCAATCTGAACCTCCCCTGGCGCAACTTGAGGCCATTTCCTCTTGTCCCATCGCCTGGGACTTGGGAGAAGAGACCGACCCCCCCTGGCTACCCCCTCCTTTCAGGGAGTTGGAGAGAGCGAGAAGGTCTCCCCTCAGCCTCCTTTTCTCTAGGTTGAACACCCCCAGCTCCCTCAGCCTCTCCTCAGAAGACTTATTCTCCAATAAATATTTTTGGGATACTTTGTGCTTTCTGCCTCATACCCTGCTCCACCTTCCCTTGGCTCCTGGCACAACACTGCCATCATGGACATTGGAGGGAAGCAGCAGCCCTTACCGGAGGCGAGTTCTCGTAGATGTTTGTGCTGTAGGGCAGGTTGATGAAGATGGGGTCCATGTCCTGCACGTCTGTAATGGTGATTGCCAGGTTGGCCAGAGTAGACAGCGGCTTGTTTTTATCTTGGTCCTTGAAAAACATAAGGGTTGGCAGGGGGAGAGAAAGGGTCTGTGTCAGAAAAACCAGAATTACTCAACAGCATTAAGTCTCTCACAGTTGTAGTTGGGTCAAAATTTCTGAGCAGTCCAAGTAATCATCCCTTTTTCAAGCTACCTGCTGGAATTATTGTCCACAATACAATATGCATTTCGTTCCAGCATTAGCCCTTTAAAATAATGCAAGCACCAATTTAGCTTTCATCACAATTTAGGTGAAAAAGAAGCAATGATGTTCAGCAGATACTTCAAAATATAAATTCCCTCCGAATGCAAATACACCCTAGGGTATCTCCGCACAGTGAGACCCAGGTGTGGCTGCCCACAGACTGTCATACCAGCAGAACATCTCATCTCCCCCCGGCGCCGATGCCTCCACATCAGCTGGGGCGGGACAAATCCCACCAGCTCCCTCACCTTCCCACTGCTCGTCGTAACCCTGCGGGCTGCGTCACGGTCGCAGCTTTATTCTTTTCTTCCATTTGCTGCTCTGAGCAGGAGCATCATCTCCCTTACACCCCACCCCAACTCATCGGGATGGAGATGCAAGCACTTTCCCAGAGCAAGACCCTTCTCCAGCAGCCAACTCAACAGCAGCACATGCTGCCACCAGCTTGTCCTGGCGGTGCCCTGCTGCCAGCGGGTTCTCTTGATGGAGCCTCGTCCCATGGGTGCTCAAAAGCGACCCTTTGCTAAAAGGGCAGGAGCAAAGAGACAGCGCACAAAGGGAAGAAAATAAATCTCTCCTCACCCCCTAATCAAGCGTCGCAGTGAAAGGCAACCATTAGAGGTTACTGCACACTTCTGCAAAATGGCTCTGAACAGCGGCAAGGACTGATTGCCAGAAGATTAATGTTAATTTAAACCGTATTCAACAACACAGCTTGTACATTATCCTCTTAACCTGCAGGCCTCAGCGTTTATGGCCTGGATGGATGCTTATTTCCAACCTGCACTCTGCTGTTAGTGTTATCAGGCTGAAGTCTTTCGTTTCTTCAGATAATGTTTTTTTGTGGTGTTTTTTGTTTTGTTTTGTTTTGTTTTTTTTCCCCTTTCCTTCACCCCTTTAAATTCTGCTTAAAATATTGCAGATAGCACCAAAAAAGCAAACATGTTTCAAATTTCCTCACCTACCGCCTCTCCCACTGCCCTTCCCAGCCTCTTTCTGCCCCACATCCCTGGGATGGAATGGCTCCTGCCTCGAACCAAGGCTCCACAGCTCTTCTTGCAGCCACCCTGAATTCACCACATCCAGCTCCCGCTCCGGACCAAGCAAATTTTTCATCAGACAGGCAAGAGACCGCCTTTGCTTTTCCAGCTCCCGCTACACTGGTGCATCTCATCCTCCTTCCCCAGGATGAGCTTTGTCCCAGGGCTTCTCATTGCCTTTCTGCTAGAAATTACCAGCTCCCTGCGACCGAGCTGAGGAGACATTCCCACAGCTGCAATCAAGACCAGTTCAGCGACTAAATAATTAAGTCCCTGAGCTGGAAATCATGAAAGCTAGGAGCAAATTGGGTAGCAAGTACCAGATATGGCCCCATTTTGTCTTCGCTGGTAGCTGCACCTGGGATACAGGGCTAGAAGAAGCTGGGTCATAGAATCATAGAGTCATTCAGGTTGGAAAAGACCCTTGGGATCATCGAGTCCAACCATCTACCCTGCTCTACAAAGTTCTCCCCTACACCATATCCCCCAGCACCGCATCTAAACGACTCTTAAACTCATCCAAGGATGGGGACTCAACCACCTCCCTGGGCAGCCTATTCCAATGCCCGACTACTCTTTCTGTGAAGAATTGTTTCCTAATGTCCAGTCTAAACCTACCCTGTTGCAGCTTGAAGCCATTCCCTCTTGTTCTATCGCTAATTCCCTGTGAGAACCGACCAGCACCAACCCCTCTACAATGGATGGACCAAGGTGGCATCCTCTTGCCTGAGGAAACCAGAATCAGCCATGTGGAAGTGTTTCCATCAGGGCTGGTGTTTGGTCCCACATCTTCTAATCTGCCAGATAGTTCGATGGCACTCCCTGGGAAAGCACGACTGACAAGGAAACAAGCAATGGAGAGGACCTCTGATCACTGGACTATTTAAAACAAAATGAGGTCTGTTTTGGAAAAAATAAGCTTCTGGGGAAAATGCCACTGCCTCGAATATGCAGGGAATGAGCTGAAAGTTTGAGCCGTTTGCCTGTGGCCCTGCAGTCTGCAAACACCCGGCCTCCGTGGCCGTGAAGAGCAAAGCAGCCCTGCGCAGCCCTCCGCGTCCTCCTGACATTCTGCATCAAGGCAATGATCTTGATGAAATCACATGCTTCAAGAGCTCTAGCCGGCTGCCTGCAGGGGTCAGGGAGGGTACCCCCCGCCCCTCTCCTGAATGCACAGTTGGCTGGGTGTATTGTAGGGCTGAATTTCACCTTCCTCTGTTGCATCCGAGATGGGAAAGGAGCAACTGCAGAGAGAGTTTGCTTGTGTGGTGCTCCTCAACCACACGGTCCCTATCGAGCTCTTGCTAGATTTGACACCAGGAAAGAGGTTTCCAACTTGGGTGGGGAAGGAATTTGCCCTCTCCCAGGGTCCTCTCTGGGATCATTGAGATGGGTCTGGAGAACAAGTCTCCTGAGGAGAGGCTGAGGGAGCTGGGGGTGTCCAGCCTGAAGAAAAGGAGGCTGAGGGGAGACATTCTCGCTCTCTCCAACTCCCTGAAAGGAGGGTGTAGCCAGGGGGGGTCGGTCTCTTCTCCCAAGTCCCAGGCAATAGGACAAGAAGAAATGGTCTCAAGTTGTGCCAGGGGAGGTTCAGATTGGACATTAAGAAAAATTTTTACATGGAAAGGGTTATTAAAGCTTGGAATGGGCTGCCCAGGGAAGGGGTTGAGGCACCATCCCTGGAGGTATTTAAAAGTCGGGTTGACATAGTGCTTAGAGACATGGTTTAGTGATGGTTTTTATCACAGTTAGGTTGATGGTTGGACTAGATGATCTTGAAGGTCCCTTCCAACCTGGACAATTATATGATTCTATGATCAACTGTAATTAGGATTTTGGCTTTTCCTCCTCTTTCCACCAACATTTTAACTCTTGATGCCCGAACTCAGCTTTTGCTGAGTGACACTCAGGGGGTTTAATACAAGTAAATCCATCTGCCATAAACCTTGATGCTCAAGGAATGAGCCCAGGGAATTTCATGGTCTGTACGCCCTGTACTGGCTTTCTTCACCAAGGGAGCTGCTGGTCTCTATGCACAAACCTCTGACACACGTGAGATGCTGCTGGAGAGGTGCAGCTGGGCTCCACGAGCCCTTTGAAACTACTTGGGTACTGCATTGCTATACTACCGAAGTGGAAAATGCTGGACATGCCTGAGAAGATGCCAGAGTAGGGCAATAAAATAAGCAAGCAGCAGCTCCTTCCCCATTGAAGTCCCTCCAGAAAACACCTCCTGCCCTGCAGGAGGCAGGAGAAGACTCACCGTTGCGTTGACCTGGAGCTGGTAGGCCTGAGTCACTTCATAGTCCAGCTGCCGTATCACCGTCACGATGCCGCGGCCGCTGTCGATGGCAAAGAAATTGGAAGGAGGCTGGAAGGAGTAAAGCACGCTGCCTCCTGCCCCCTGGTCCGGATCCGTGGCGTTCACTATGAAAATCGGAGTGCCCACTGGTGTGTTCTGGAAATAAATAAATAAACACAACTTTTTTAAAAAAAGAGAAACGTATCGGTAAAATTGTACACCAGCCTATTTTCCCATCAAACACACACCAGCAATTTCTTTTGCCCACCTAAAGGAATATCCGGAGACCCAAGAACTTCAGTCCTACATTTCGTTTTCAGGACATTTATAAGTTATACAGCTGTTTTCTTTATTACAGTATTGCAGCAGCTATAATAGTTGTTACACACTTATAATAATAGTTATACAGCTGTGGTCAAGATGGCACTCTATCACAAACCCTTATTTTCCCAGATATCACAACTTTCCAGAAAAATTACTCTCTTTGCTGAAACTTGTTTTCTGCCCAAAGGCACTTTTTATTTTCAACACTGCTTCCCTCTCTGTTTTCACCATGAGGCATTAAATATAAGGCAGCCTCTAAAAAAAGGCATTAAATGCAACACAGAACTTTACGTAAAATTCGAAGTTAAGAGTTTCCACAGCAACTACAACCTGGCCTGATTAACACAGGCATTAACAGTTAAATCGTCATAAATCTGGAACTAATCTACATGCGTAAAATATGCAGCTGAGTGCACAAAATCAGCAATGGCAAATGCAGTTTGGCACTTCTTATTGTTTAACTCCACAGAAGGGAGAACAATTATCCATTTTTGGTGGAACAGCTGCATGTTCCTATGCAAATCTTAAATGCATATTCTTGTCTCTCTCTCTCTCTCCAGGCAGAAGCACAGACAGCAAGCTAAAAGGCTTTGCCGAGGAGCCTGGCTGCAGGTACACACCGACCACAACCGCTTGGGCAAGTCCCTACGTTTGTATGAGAGGTTCCCAGCCACATTAAGGGTTGACGAAGAGCTAAAACTTGAAAGAAAGACCAGCAAAGGTCAGAAGCAAGATGCGACCAGGATAACGCAGATTATTTCTGCAAACCTCTTCCCAAGAATCCGCGTTTTATTGTTAACTCCATTCGTATTAAGTTATTCCTCCTCAGCCCATGGAGGAGTAGCAGGAAGGTGGAAAGGAGACTTTAGGAGGTGCAGAGCTCAGAAGATGGGGCACTGCTTCCAAGTGGAGCTCCTCCTGCAAATCCTTGGCCAAATCTGAGCCATCTTCAGGTTTTTTGGAAACCACGAGGCTTGCAGTGAACCACAGCAAGGCTGTCCCAGCATATCACCTCCACTAGAAAGCAAGAGAAACCACGGTTCCGTCCTTGGAGATCTGATTTAACTAGTTTAATATTGGGCGATGGCACCAGAAAAGAACCAAAACATCTCGACGTGCCCCAGCGAGGCTCAGACCAGCAGAAACTTACCTTCAAGGCAGGCGGCAGGACTTGCTGCGAGCTTCCACAGGCAGCGCGGGGAACCCAGGGCACGTCCCCTGACCCCCATTGGGGGTCCCAAAAGGCGCGCTGAGCTCTCGCACCCCTCATCCGCGCACGTCCCTCACGCCTCCCTGCCCTCGCATCCAGCCACACGGCATTGCAGGGACGCTCTGACATCTCAGCTCGCCTCGGGCTCCAGCAAAACTCCACTTTCCTTACTTCAGCGTCACTTCTGCCGAAGTGTGAGAGGTCGCAGTTCCCACCTCGATTTTTCATTTGCTTTCTTGTGTTTCTTTTTTTTTTTTAACCCTTTCTAGATCAAGATAGCCCAGAAGAGCATGGCCCGAGAATTATTTTTTAAAGCACCTTCAACGTGGTTTTTTTTTTTTTAATCAGCAATCGTAAAAGCATAAGATATAGCTAGAAGGGACCTCAAAAGAGAAACCTGTCACCGTGTTACACTTCAATAATTCTCACCGTTAACGCCGCTCAGCGATGGAGGTGCCACAGCCTCCCCAGCCCGTTTGTCCCAGCAGTTTGCTACCCTTTGCCTTCCAAGTGCTCATTTTCTGGCACGCTTAACCCAGGTCTGCCCTGCTGCCATGTGAGCCCTTGACCCTGTGCCAGGCACACAGCACATTAATCCTGGCTCCTGCCTTTGGAGAGCTCAGGAACCAGGACTTTGTCAGCTCAGGAGACACGTTGGGGTTCAGCAGCCCTTTTTGGCGGGGAGGGGGGGGGGTTGAGCTCTGGTGGGTGTTTGCTTTCCGAGTGCACCTGAGACACCTCCTGGGACAGGACTAGAGCATCTCCCCACCCCTCTTAGGGCTACCTGCCTCCCCCAAACCATCATCAGCCTGGAGCATCCCGCAGCCCTCCTCTCGCTGCTGCCAGAGCGCTGCTTCAACAGCCGTGGTCCACACGCTCCACCAACTGCCTTCTCAAATTCCTCCTCCCGAGCCACCGGGGTATCAATGTCAAGACCAAGAGCATGACAAATTAACCATTAATAGAGGGAGGAAGGGAAAGGCAGCCACAGAGTAGATGCGGGGTTGCACTGATGAGGTTTGGGGTATATTGTCCCCAGGAATAATAATATTCATAAGGATAAAGCTGGACTTGATGAATATGTTTCCTCTCCTTTTTTAAGTGCCTCTAGCCACTCCTTTTAACATGCAAATCCGCTCTGGTCACCCGTGATTATGGGGCTGTGGGGCTGGCTATGAAAGAGGAGAGCTTGATTTCCCAGTCATTGTATTTCGTACAATAGCCCAAAAGCAGGCTTTGAAGAGAGTTCATCTCCTCGTCCTTCCGAAGGAGAAGCTGCTTGGAGGGACACAGAGGTCACCAGCTTTGGTGCTGTCAGCTCCAGCCCCCACAGACACTGCCTGAGCTCTAACCTGGTGTCTCCCTTATTTTTATCCTTATTTTAAAGCTTTGCTGACCAGGTCCTTTCGTTGGCCAGGACAGCAAAATCCCTACAAGTGGGACGGCTCTGGACAAAGATCTGGCTGGTCCTGGGAAACAGTCACGAGCATATACATCTCAAAATATCTCAGGGGCTGGGAGGGCAGGACCTCAGTGGGGGACAGTGGGCACCTGCAAGCACGAGGGTGGGTGCACAAGCAAAGCGCGGCGCTGGTGAATTTAGGAGGGGAGCAGAAGGGCTCCCAGGCAATAGGAAGAGCCTTACAGCAGCCTGAAGCAGAACAGCACGGTCACAAAGGGGGGAAAATCTCTGATACTGCCCCAAAGTGCACAGCTCATTGGGAAAATTTCACTACTAAATCATAGAAGGGTTAGAGTTGGAAGGGACCTTAAAGATCATCTAGCTCAGGTCAAAGGATGCAGGCGTGTAAGATGTGCTCTGGGTAATGCATCTTCTTTTTTTTTTTTTTTCCCCGGCTCAAATCCAAGCAAAAAAAAACCAAAGCCAAAACCTCACCGAAACCCACAAAAAACCCACACACAACCTCTCGCAAGGCAAAACCAGCTGTGGGATGAAGACATCCCGCATCGACAGTCCTGCAGGAAAAAAAAGACGTCTCATTTTCAATGTTCACGCCCAGGCAGGACGCAGTGGGGGGCTCAGAAGAATTTTAGCTCATCTGCCTTAAAAAAGCAAGGAGAAGTATGTCAGCAAAATCCTCTTGCCATTTTTGGGTCAAGCAGGCTCAAGACATCCTCAGCAGGAGGCACGATGTCTTTATTTCTCAAAAGATGCAGCCCATCATCTAAACAATGGAGCAAAACCTCCGCATAAACAGAAGTGCCTGGGTTTGTGTTTGAGGGTAAATAACAAGCAGAGAGCACGTCCCAGGGAGACGAGCCTAGAAAACCCTATGCCAGGTTAGCTCAAGAGCCCATTTCCACATTTTCAGCATTTGGCCCGTTTATAGGACTCTTCTGTGCGTCCCTCGTGGCTGATCTTCCTTACGGAAGATTAATTGTGACTATCCTTAGTTCACCGACAGGCAAAACCAGCAAATTCTATCTTTTCTGCCCAGAAAAAAAAAAAAAAAGAAAGAAATGCAGACCGACGACAGCCTACAGGTGCTTGCGGCAAACAGGTGAGTTTTCTACAAAAGTCGCCAAATTTTCTCATTTTTAAAGCTTTCCAGTCCCTCCAGCAGCCAGCCACGAAGCTTCACGCACCACAGGAAAAAAAAAAAAAAAAAAGAACTAGTGACAAAACTGTGTCATATCATTAAATCTTTGTTACGACGCCAGCAGATGTGAGATAAAAATAAACACACAGACAGATGCCTCCCGCGGAGGAAGAGGGCGGCAAACGGGAGCAGGACCCGCTCCCGACCTGTCTCCGGCACCCCATCCTTCATCTGACAGCTCAGCGGGAGCAGGTCCAGCATCCAGGTGTCCCCCCCTCCCCAGGGCAGCCCCTGGAGTGAAAGGGCTCTGGTGAGCCGGCTGTGATACTGCATGGGCTGGAGATGCTGGGGTGGCAAGGCAACCAGTCCATCCCTCATTTTGTAATAAATGAGTAAAAGCGCTTCAAACTCTCATAAAAATCTTACAGGAAGAAGTTCCAGGGTCCTGTTTGCCAGAAAGAAGTGTGGGATTGTAATAGTGTGTTGGAGATGTGGCTACTCAAAGCACCAGGAAGACCAACCCAAAAGCAACAAGGTACAAGAGCCCAAATATCTAACCATTACGAGACTATTCTCTTTCAGTGGATCGCCATTAACATGGATAAACTTGGATTAAAATAAGGAATGAACAACCCTAAAACCTCTGTCCAAACACGAAAGGCTGTTGCTGCACAAGGAGGTGGCAAAGGAGAGACCAAGACCTTGCCTCTCTCGCAGCAGTATGACAAGGCGATATGAACCTTCGAGCGACCAGAAAGTTGCGTTTCCATCCAAAAACTCTCATGGTTATGGCCCACCCCAGCAAACACCTCCCCTGGCCTCCCCCCTCTCACCTCCCACGCCACCCTTCAGCATGAGTGACCAGACACAGACGTGTCCTGTGTTAACCCTGGCACGTTGACAGCCGGGACACCAAAGCCTTACTCAACGTTCTCCACAAAAGGGCAGCTAAAGCTGAAGAAAAGTTTATCACAAAAGGGTGTTTTTTGAAATATTCACACCCCGCTCTCTGGCCACACCTATAGCCTTTAATATCTTATTATGAATCCTGCTATAAAACGCATTAGTAATAAAGCTCCTGATGAATGCTGCTCCAGCACAAGGTGGCAATACGAAGGTGGCTGATGACCTGGAGGAGATAGAGCCTCCGGAGGTGCAACGTGCCCTGCCAGGCAGATGGCACGGCTCAACATGAAGGGTGCTGAGCAGAGCTCCCTAAAAACCTCAAGAGCACAATCTCCTCTCATCTGCCACCAAACATTCCCCCGAGGGCTGAGGAGCCACCTCTGCTGGGGTGAGGAGAAGCACCGGGGACCACCAAAGCAGCGGCAGGACCTCACCAGCACAACGAGGAGGGGAGATGGGCCGGGCGAGGAGGTTAAAAAACCTCCCAAATCAAGGAAAACTTGAAGGGGGACGATTTCAAGGCATACATAAAACTATGCAAACAAGCTCTTTTTTTCACACGGGGCTAAAAAGAAAAGGCTGCTTGCAGAAAAGCCAGCGTCCGTGCCGTTCCACCAGCCCACGGTGCCTGCTCCCAGAGCACATAAAACCCTCCGGCTGCCAGGCAGGGGCTCGCTCTGCTAAGGGAGTAAGATTTGCATCGTGTCGTCGAGAGCTTTCCACCATAGCAAAACCATTTCACGGGCCACGGGCCGCCAACACCTCCAATGTGCCTTGATCCATCCGTCTTGTCCAACTGGCCTGACACCGAGCGCCCTGCGGGCAAAGGGCTGAGAGGGGCAATATGTGGCACTGACTTTCTCTTTTTTTACAGCGGGGTCAGATAGAAGTAAAGGTGGGAGATGAAGCAGAGGAGGTCTGGGGGCTAGTTCCTCTAGTTCCTCAGCTACTTAAATGCATCCAACCTACAGCCAGGCTGTTACAAGCTTCAGATGGGCATTAGAAATGCTTATTTGGGTTTATTTTGGGGGTGGTCGCTCCAAGCCGGCTCCCTGTCTCCAGCGGCTGGCCGTGCAGAGGACCTCCATCTGACCTCCCACAGCAAAGTCACCCAGCAGCGCCCCAGCAGAAGCTGGGGGAAATGATTAGGATGCGGATGTGCGCCTGCTGTACCAAGGCAAATAATGTGGAAAAACGGCAGGCAATCTGGCCGCACAGCTGTCTGAAGGTCGACGGGATGAGAGGAGGCGATGCAAAGGGGCACACAGCGACGGGCACACGGGCTGGAGCAGCGGGCAGCCTACTGAGCTGCCCATGCTATGATCTTCTCATCAGCATCAAAACCATCTCACCAGCCCTATTTTCCTGCCCAGGTCCTGCTTTCCCCCCCCCCGACTCCTTCCCCGCACCGTCCCTGCATCAAGCTGACCGCTCCCATCAGGAGATGCTTCGCTGCCTCGTGCTCCTGTTATGTCTCAGGTCAACCTATTACTCTTAAATAATTCCCTGCTGCTGTTCCTGGCGGCTCTTTTCCCTCTCCCTGTCTCTTGCCACGGCGCAGCGGGGCAGATGAAAGGAGCTTTGTGTGCTCTGCTAAAAGCCGGCTCAGCCAGCCCTCTGCTCATGTCAAAGGTGCTCTCGCCAGTCCCAACCCCATCGCCGGGCAGGAAAGCAGGGGGTTCGCTGCCTCTTGCTCAAGGCAGGGCATCTCGGAGGTGCTGTGAAACCGAGCTGATGCTGAATCCAAGCGCTCCCCCCTCTACAGCCGAAATCCTGGCTCCATCCTCCCCGGGCTGCCTAGGATGGATATAAGTCACCTATTCCCACCCGGGGTTTCGCTTGCTGCGCGAGAGAGCTGCAAAGGCAGAGCCAGAACGCGTGCCAGCCCCTCTCCCAGGCTCTGCTGAGAGGAAAAACCAGCCCCAACTTCTGATTTCCATCCCCAGCTCCATCTCGTGAGCGGCCTGACTGCCAGGCTGGGTCCCTCGCTCGCCTGCCAGCTCTAAACGCTCCCAGGGATGTGCGCAGACTTCCAATTCCCGTGTTCTTTATTACACTTTTAATTACATTTATTAATTGCATTACTGCCAGTCCAAGCCAAGCAATTTCCAATTTCAAAGTTTGATTTAAAACCTGATAATTTCCTTTCTTAATTTTTTTTTTTTTTTGGTTGAAATTCACCCTACCTTTCAATCAGCTCTTGTTAATATGTATCTCTTGTTGCTATCTCTATTAAGTGACCTCCCTCATTATCGGGTGACACTGGCAAACGGCCACCGCAGAGCTATAATTCAATTGAGGGGCTTTTGAAAACACCATAAACACAGCTGGAATAGATGCGTTATTGGAGCTGGAGACTGAATTAGTGACTGGGTAACGGCACGTAGAGCCGAGCGCGCTTATTCACAGTGGACACATCCCGACCCAACACATGGCACTGAAGAAAGGGACATCACAACGAGCAAGCCCACGGGGGAATTTTCCATACTGGCAGGACAACGCTGCTGAGCAGGCAGAGGGCAAGCAGCCACGAACGGGAGGGGATGCTCTGATATCCCCCAGGATAAAGCTGTTCTCTTCTTCCAGCCCAAAGCTGCCCCATTTCCCACTGGCACTAACTCTCTCCTTGCCAGCACGGGGCTTGGATGGCTGATTTCTAGCATGGCACCCCCAAAAGCTGGAGGCACAGCGGCTCTGTCACCTCTCTTGGTGGCACCCATCACTTCTGCAGCGCGTGGCTTGAAGGGCAAGCTCAGGAGGGGCAAGAGGGGGCAGATGGGAGAGGAGGGAAAAGCTAAGAAGAAAACTAAGAAACCCACAACCTTCCTCCTCTTGTTTATAACTTCCCTTCTGGCTCAGGCAGTGACACAACAAGTGGGACCTGCCACCCCCCTGCTCTCCACTCCAGGGAGCAACAGTGGCTGCACAGCTCCAGGGCTCATCCTGAGTGGAGTTACGTTTGAAAGAGAAAGTGAGGGGAGGAAAAGCACTATGTGACAGGGCTTTAATCTGCAGCTTCAGGGGCAAAAGGAGCTGCCTGCCCCAGACCGCAGCAAGCCCAAGGCTTAGGCTTGCACAGGGGCTGAACCACAACCTCCATCCCCAGCCCAGCCACCGGAGCCGGGGCATTTGCTGCTCTTTCCCTCCCTCTGAACCTTGCCTTCATCTTGGTGCTCAGTCCCTCCGCATCCCTGCCCCGCACAACCACCCTCCCTGCACGCCGATGAGCAGCCAGGCGGGTGAAGCACCAGGAGAAAGAGAAGAGCAGAGAGAAGAAAGCAAGTTCCACGCCAGCTTTCAGGGAGCTGTCTCATCCACTCCGTCCCCAGTTATTTAAGCAGACAGCCAGCTTTGTCTGTCAAAGCTCATTTCCCTCCACGGTCCCTATTTCAAGGTAAGCCGAGCTACTACACTGCACCCTGGGTTTGCATTTGCTGCCCCAGGTCTTAGGAGACCACGAGCGGCTTCTCACAGCTCTGCAAGAAGTAAGGAAGAAGAGCAAAGTTAATGCCAACGGGCTTGCATACTTGTGCAGGGGAACCTCTGAGGGAACTTTTCCAGCAACCAAAAAGCCACCGAGATCATAGAATCATATGGGGTTGGAAGGAACCTCTAGAGACCATCTAGTCCAACCCCTCTGCCAAAGTGGGTCCACCTACAGCAGGTTGCACAGGAACGTGTCCAGGCAGGTTTTGATGTCTCCAAAGAAGGAGACTCCACCACCTCTCTGGGCAACTTGTTCCAGTCCTCCGCCACCCTCACAGGAAAGAAGTTCCTCCTCACGTTGAGGTGGAACTTCTTATACTCAAGTTTGTGCCCATTTCCTCTTGTCCTGTCACTGGGCACCACTGGAAAAAGACCAGCCCCATCCTCCTGACACAAGATGAGCTGGACTGCTACATACAGTTAGAGGCACGTAAATCATGAGCACAGAAGCACAGTAAGAGAGACTAGAAGAACCGAGGTGGGGTTGATCATTCTGTCTTTGGGAAAGAGGTGGGGAGAGCTCTGGCCGAGCCAAAGCAGTCTACCTTTACATTTTCAGCCTCCTCCTCCAGTGAGACACATCTCAGTCAGCAGGTCTGATAATTCATGCCAAAGAGAGTTAAAAGCGATGGCCAAGGTGCTCGCTGGACCGTTCCCGATGATTTTCAGCAGCCTGCAAACACCCAGGAGCGGCAGCAGACCTGGCAGAGCAACCAACAGGATTTCTTCAATGGGAGTGACTTCAGACCTCTCAGCTCCATCAAACCCCGGTGACGTAATGAAACTCTCAGCATAGCTCTTGGCTAATAGGGAATTAAAAGGAAGCAGCACCATTAACACCTCCCATAAGACCCACAGACAATAGATCCTGCTCTATTTTCTCTCTCCTCTTTCTACCAGACAACAATCTTGGTCAAAAAGGGTAACAGAATCAAAGTCACGGACATCATCTTCTCGAAGCCCTACGACTTGGTGCACTGTGAGATTGATTAACGCATAGAATAATTAAAAACCAACACAGGCAGCTAGCATATAGCCCTCAACATACAATTGTAAACAAGGAATATTATCAGGCAAGTGTATTTTTAGTGGATTCTTGCTGGGAACCTGCAGGTCTTTGCCCATTTTTTGACATTTTTACCAATCATCTGAAAGAGTCAAAGCACAGAGGTTGGTTGGGAGATGGGTAAACAACAAAGGGTGCAGATGGTTGACATCGAGCAAATTGCTAGCAACTGCTTTGAACCAATATATATATATATATATTATTTTTTTTTTTAAGGTGTAAAGGCAAAGCCCTATGTCTGACCCAAAAAAATACAGCTCTCCTAGGAAGGGGGGTCACCCTGCAAAGCAAGCTGTCTCCCACTGCCCTGGGAAGGGACAGAAGAAAAGGGTTGTGAAGCAGCCACCATTTCACTAACTCAGCGCCCGCTGCCAAATCCCGTTGGAGAAGCCACAATTCTCTCCCTTTTCTGCCCATTATCCATCTCCAGCCTTTGAGGAGCCGGGCAGGGCTGGAGCAAGGGTTTGAAGGCAGCTTGCGCTGCCCTCCCGGGTTGCTATTATGTCAGTCCCAATTTTGGAGGTGGCAGATGGGAACCCAAGATGGTCTGACGAAGCATTTGAAAGTCAGAATGTGAAAACCTGTCAGTCAGAGAGCTCCTGGCTTTGATGGCCCCCGTTTTGCTCCTGCTGGTGTGATTTTCCTGCTGGAAGAGGGTGTTTGCAGCAATCTCCCGCTTTGCAAGGGCATGCACCGCAGATGGCCCGGCACCCCTTGGGCTGTAATCTTGCTGTACACGATGGGCATGAACCAGGTGGATCCAGGTGGCCACAGTCAAGGTCTCTACTCCTGCCTCTGCTTTCAGCACTGGCAGAGGCAGCTTTCATCCAGGGAAGCGAAGGCAGCCCTGACCTGCAGCAGCCAGTGAGACTTTCTGCTATCCTTCCCCATAATATTAAAATTCAGTAGCAAAATTAAGTCACCAGTGTGATTTACTGCTACCAGCCAACATACAGTATGGGGTAAGAGAAGAAATCCCTTTTCAGGTTTCTGCTTGGGGGTGATACCATAAACTGGGCAGATCCTTCTTCTTATATATATATAAAAAAATATATATATATATATACACACCNATATAAATATATATATATATACACACCATTTTCATAGAATAGTTTGCGGTGGAAGGGACCTTTACAGGCCATCTAGTCCAACCCCCCTGCCATGAGCAGGGACATCTTCAACTACACCAGGTTGCTCAGAGCCCCGTCCAACCTGACCTTGATTGTTTCCAGGGATGGGGCAGGGATGGTGGATGGGGCATCCACCACCCCTCTGGGCATATTTGACTTCCACTTTCTAAACCCAGGAAGAGGTCAAGAAGGTGGGTGAAGACCTCCCCAGAGCCGGAGAGGATGGAAGCAGTGCCCCAGCCCAGGCAGCAATGAGGGTTACTCTTAATGGCAGCCTGTCCCTATATATTTTTCTGGGTAACCCTTGGCACCAGAGGTGCAAACTGGCACCCCCATAGCAGCCCATCGAGTGGCACTCCAGACTGCAAATGACTTCCATTAAGGCAGAGCGTTAATACAACGCATTACAAATGGAACCCTAATGACAGGACACTGGCAGTACTGCTTCGACTTGATATTAATTGGGTGACACTTCCTTTTAATGGTACATTAATTAATGCAGAATATCAACGGAAGTCCACGACACCCGCATTAATACAAATGAATTCATTATCATCGGTGTTATTACAAGAAATGACAAATAAATCTGTAACAGTGGGGCCCTTCAAATAATAGCCACGAATCATTAGCTATTGCGTTCGTTTATACTGCAAATATGTACATGCAATCTGTGGATGCTTATCTATCCACACGATCCTCTCCAGGCCAGCCTGGTTCCTCCCTGGCTCGTGGGCCATCCTGAGCCACCTCGGAGGAGGGACCCAGTGGCCAGCCCAACCGGCCAAGGACTTGCTTTCACATCAACTCGCCGCCAGGACTTCTTGCTATCTCCTCTTATCCCACACATGCTCAATGACCACCCTGAGCCTTCAAAAGGCCCTCTGATCTAACACCTGCATTCCTGTAAAGAGGATCACCTTTCTTCCCCCCATCTCTGGCACGACCATTTTAGGCAGGCAGATAGAAACCTGCCCGCTTTACCAGCTTATTTATTTATTTTTACCGCTTGTTTATCCCCACAGAAAAGCTAAAAGTGCCTTTCGCAGCACAGAGTGGCTCACTTCTGACCATAGGTGGAGCAAGTAATTTGTCCTCAGAAAAATAAGAAAGAAAATACCTCTTTGAAGTCTGGGATTTGTAAGTCCCAAAGATCCATCAAAAAGAAACTCCCACGGCAGCCCGCGAACAGGTATCGCTCTCAGCTCAAGCAAAAGCAAAATCCATACAGCTGGGCTGATTCAAAAAAAAATAATAAAATATATATATAAAAATGTTTCCCTGTCTTCCCGTGGATGGCTTTATTACTGAAGGAAGGATCGATAACAGTTCAGCACGGGTCTCCTCGCAGGGCTTTGCTCTCGCTGAAACACTCATGTTAAAACAGCAAACTCCGGCACGGAGCGTTCCTGGCAGAGCGTGTTGTGACACGGTTCCCCTGGAGGGATGCCCACAATCTGGATACCCCTCTCCCCCCGAGAGCTAGCACCCCCAATCTGCTGCCTCCCACCACCTCTGCAGTGCTCAAAGGCAGAAAGAGCAGCTGCCAACCTGGGATAAAGGAACGTGCGGGGAATATATTCTTTTTAAAAAATACAATATATGAAGACTTACTGACTTGTCCTTGAACCTCTAGAGCACGAAAACCCAGCAAAGGAGCTAGACCAGGCTAATTAAGACATACAATAAAGACAGGAAATCTAGTGACCCAAAAGAAGAAGAAATGGGAAGGAAAGATCGAGTCTGCCAGTTCACGCAGCATTCCAGAGCCGCAGCCAGGTAGAGACCTGACGGACTGCGTGTGCCACATGCTCCAGACTCATCTCTGCTAGCATGTATGCTATGAAAAATGGGTTTATCAACACACAACACCCCAGCTTTACGTGCTTTGACCTGAGAACTCCCTGCTTAGCACAAGACACTGCATCCAAACACAAAGCAGCTTTGTCTCACTGTTACCCGAAATTCCACCTGCCTCCATGGAGGATGATGGACCCTGAGGACAGAGCCTGCCCTCTCCTATAAGAAGAAGATGCTCATCTTACCCTGCACAGCACAACTGGGTTTTTTCACACCTTCTTATGAGAGTGAGGTTTGTCCCACCTGGGAGTCACAGAATGCTATAGGGTTGGAAGGGACCTCTGAAGACCATCTAGTTCTAGAACCTCGTGCTGATGTTCAGCTCTGGGACAATAAAAGAGCAGCCTTCAAAGCCAAACACAGACTGAGAACTAACGCTCTGAATTTACCAAGACTGTGCTAACCATGCAGACCCACACAGCAGCTATTTGTGAAGTGGAAAAGCAATATTAGCATCAGAAGGGCCAATAAAGTCATCAGCCTCTGGAGGACAGAGAGAGAGAAGCACGTAGTCCTTGCCTCTGGCTACAGGTGCGGAAAGTTATAAAGCATCACACACCTGGTAACTTTACCGAGGCTGTCATTTTTTGGCATTAGATTAAAAGTTTTAGTTCCTACCCTGAGGAAAGGATGGACAGACCGGCTCCCAGCACTGCCCTCAGCGAGGCTGAGGGTTTCCGTGCAGGCAATGGGAAAAGGCAACTCCGAAAAGTGTTTTTTCCAAGGTACTGTTGTCTTGGTTTGCAGTTCTCCAGCTGATTCCCTTACAGAGGCAAAACTCAGCTGCAGGAGCATCCCCTGTTAGGGGCTGCTCAGCTGAGTGCCCGGAGCAAAGGGATGTAAACCATCGGATGCAGCTGCATAGCCACATCACCAGCACATTTCTTCTCCTCTCCTGGTCAGCAACACGCCCCCCAAGCTGTGGTTAAAACATAGAAGGCTTGTTTGCAGCAATAAAGCTCTTTGAATCATTCAAGTTCTGGGTTGGTTTGTTTCAGCTTCATTTTTCTTTAATCCAGGCTGGGATCCCGGTGCATCGGCTGGGATGATCGTGTTCACGTCGCGCCGTTTCCCCATCTAGCAGGATTCCTAATGAAAAGGATTTTCCCAGAGGACTCCGCTCACCGGCTGCATTGGCTGGCACATTTGGGTGAACTAAAGAAGCAATGTTTTGGAATTTCTCTCATTCACTCTAGGCCAAAACCCTTCAGCTCAGGGTAACATCTGCGTGGTAGGAAACAGGCACATATCCAGCTTAATCCCCCCCGAACCTTGCTGGAGGAATGGGGTTAAGTCTATTCTTTTCACATGGGTCACTTCGTTTCTCCTTTCCCCTCGGCTTTGCCCTCATTCACAGCTGAGAAAATGGATTATTGGCCCAACTTTGTTTCTTAAGCACCACTCACTTATAGGTTACAAACTTAAACAAAACTCACAGCAATTACACATAAATCAAGGCTTCCCCCTCTCTTCTTTCGCTGTTTCTCACCTTCGCTCACCTCCCTGTCATCACCATCAGAAGCTTATTGCTGATGTCTGGCAGGGACCTACTGTCTAAGTTTCTAAGCCCACCTAAGTTTCTCTCCCTATCCCCTTCGCCACAGACAAACCCCAGGAAAGCAAAGGCAAAAAGCTCCAAAGCTAAGGCGTGTGCTCTGCAACCCAGACGTGCCCAAGCTCTCCTTCAGCTGACCTGAAACTCTGAATGAGGCATATCAATGTGAGCAATGATCAACCACAACTTCCTGGCATGACCTTGAAGACCTTCAAGTGACTCATTTTGGCAAAAAGCAGTCCCTGGGGGAGAAGGGCAGGGTGCCTTGCTCAGTAAGATGCTGTTACACCAGGAATGCCATCAGCCAGCACTGACCCAACTCATCATACCTCTGCTTATACAGTCTGAAGATGGGGACAAGCTAAACAATCCCCACAAAGACATTACCACCTCTTGCTTACAAGGCTAAGACATTACAGACCCTGCCACCAAAGCACAGCACACTGATTCACACTCTGACACATGGTCCCCCCATTTTAAACAAAGGCTGCAGGAGCTGCTTTTGAAGACGTGGCCCCAAAATGGGCAGGCACCAGCGCCAAGTCGATACCCTGGAGGAACTGCACACCACAGCTTTAAATACCTGCTCCTGGCAGGATGAACAGCTGTGTGCTACTGAAGCAATGATATTGACTATTTTTGCCTCGAAATCCCCAAGGAACAACCCAACCAGGAGCTGAGGAGACCTTTCAAGCCTCAGCAAAGTCTGAGGCTGCGACGAGATAGTGGAGGCAGAGTGAGGTGCAGAGGGTAGAGCAGGAACATCAGCACAGGGCAACGTCAGGGCTGGTCACCCCATCGGTTAAGTCACAGAAAAACCACCCTAATTCTAATGACAGTTTTCAAAACCTCGGCTTATCAAGTGGATCCACAAAAGCAATCGCATTGGATAAAGCTTAGATACATCCTCACATTAAGAATAACAACTTTTTCCTTTTCTCTCTTATTCCTTAACCTCTCATCCCCAAGAGCAGTGCAAAACACCCAGAATCACCGGGACAGGTTTTCAGAGACTACCCAGACACTTTTCTCCCAGCCTCTCCCATGTCCTGCATACCAGGACACAGCGATCTGCCCCCACTGCCACGTGGAGGAGCGAGCACACTTGTCCCTAATGCCAAGGACAAGTGGTGGGATAAGCCGAAACCATCAATTTTTCTTTCGTACTATTCATTTCCAGATTGTAGCTGTCCCACCCAGAGCACTCACCCTGAGATACATCCATACCTCTCTTCCATAAATGACCTTGCTGGGTAGATCTACCTGTGGCAGAGGAAGGGCTGAGCCACGGCTCGTTATCCTTTGCCCATTACTCTTCATGGGAGCACAAGGTAGTCACCGTGCGAGGCTCCCCTCCTTTTTCCCCTTCTCCTCTTCGAAAGGACCACTGGCCCAGGACTTTCCAAAGGGATCCTCATTAAGCACTCCTAGACCTGCCTCCTCCCCTCAGCCCTGCTCAGCACACTCTTTGCCCTAACCAGAGTTCAAACCCTTGTCAGGGGCACTCTCTGCTTGCAGAAAAGCTTTGTGTATAAACTTTAATACAAGCAAGTAATTATAATGCCATAGCTCAGTAATGCTACATTAAACATCATCCTAAATTGTCAACATGCTTCATGAGAGCTCTAGAGGATATCCTTGAAGGCTTCTATGCTAACAGCCAGGGGAACAGCATGAGCCTTGCATCTAGCCTTGAGAGCCCTCTCCTAAAGCCTCCTGTCTCCCTCAGAAACTCCTTCAGCTCCAGCAGTCCTGCCCTCTGCAGTCCTGGGCTGCATTTGGCATTGTTAGGCTTTCAGACCTCTCCCCAGCCAGCAGAAAGCCTCTTTAAAGTGCTCTTTTAAGTGCTCAAAAAGTCACCACGACTTTTTAAAAATTTTAAACATTTTAAAAAATATCTGGTGTTTTATTATAAAAGCACTCAATATTGGGTTGGGCTTTTGTTTTTCAAGGGGCCCCTATCACTGAATGCCCCTGGGAACGTCACAAGAACCAGGGCAATTGGGTCCTACAGCCTCTTCATAGCATCTTCTGCGGGGATAATACACTCGTGAAAGGTTTAGAAAGCACCAGCATGGAAAGTGCTTTCCAGCAAGGGATCTCTGTGTTAAAGAATGGGAAAAAGGTGAAAAAGGAGAAAGAGAGAACAGAAAGGAGAAAGAAAAAGAGCTGCATTTTGGTCCTTTTCTAGAAACACAGGGACAAATCCCCCCTTCCCCTCTCTCAGTTTGTGACGTCTTTTTTCAACCAGCAGAGGAGACCCCAGCTCTGCCAGCATCCTCGCCAGGGCCAAGGAATTAGCATGGCTTAAACCTTTGGCATTACCTGGGGGAAAAACAACAACAAAACAACACACACCCAAACCGCAAACCAAAACCTAATTCCACACAACCCTGCAAAGCCTTATTTGCTGAAACTACTCACTTTGAGACACGGGGCTGCAGTCAACAGCCATTTCCCCAGTGCCGGCATCGCTCCATCAGAATCAGACTAAGCCTTATCATATCGACCGCGGCTGCGGACGACGACCGGGAGAGGGTCAGGCTCATTTGCCAAGGCAGGGAAAAACCAACCCTGCCACGCCGTGGCCCCTCGAGCCCTCCTGCTATGGCTCTCGCTCCCCTTTCTGCGCTGATTGCAAAAGCTCGCCCTTCTGCTGATTACAGCTGATGGTCCTGCCAGGTTTTTGCCCCTCCAGACCAGACCCTCTGTTATCAAGAGTCTCATTTTTTTAAAAGGTTTGGGTTTTTTTTTACTGTTTTTTCAGTTCAGCTAGTGAGTTTTTCTTTTTTTTTTTTTTTTTTTTCCTTGGGCTCTTTCCTACTCTGTCTGTGTGTGCTGATGGATTTCGGTGCTTGCCAGAATTCAGCAAAACCAGGCTCGCTGGGTAGTATTAACTTCTAACCCCCACGTAAAAATAGCCGCAATAAAGCAGAGTGAATAGTATAAGCTTCACCTAATGTAACTTTGATTAAAAAGTGCTGCCCTCTCCATCACTCCTGGGTGGGAAACTCCAGAGGAACGTCCTTCTCGAGGTCTGGCAAGCCTAGGAGGTCTGGCGGGGAGAAGAGCCGATACGACACTGGCCCATCCCAGCGATGCTGCTGAGCCCAAAAGGGAAGGTGGAGGGAGCAAATTCAGGGGAAAAAGCAACAACAGGAAAAAAAAGACACCTTCCTCCCACCTCTGGGTAGCAGAAGTAGTCAGAAGGCAGAGCAGCCAACAGACCCTCCCAGCTTTAGCCTGGCCACAGGACCAAAGCGCCAAGGTCCATGGCAGAGAAGCATCATCCTTTCCCTCGGAAGACCTTCCCTCAGATGCAAAAAAAAAAAATCTCCACGTATTTAATTATTCTCCTCTTCACTCCTGGTGCCGGCAGACTGTGGCAGGAGCTGTGTTGTTACAGCGTGCAGGAGGAGGCAGAAAAGGTTTTAATTTCACGCCTTGCACCAGGCGCTGCAATTTTGGACACTGTTTGTTATCTGACTTCTGGCCCTATCTCTGGTCCCGGCGCTCCTCAGGCAGCCGCGGCCAGTTGACTTTTTAATTTATTCTCTACTACGATGGGGATTCTGTTCAAGTGAGAGCCCTCACCGGCCAGGCATGCCGTTTTAATAACAAAAATGCCTTCAAGTTTGGAGGTGCGACTTTGTGCCAGGTTAAGAACAGCACCTGCCGCTTCTGGGGGGCTGCAGCTTCTGTGCCGCAGCAGCCGGGGCTGAAGGAAACCCCACTGCTCTACATCACTGTCTCCTTCAACTTTCATCCACCTGGAAAGAAGAAAAAAAACCACCCAGGACCAATTCCCAAATCTCCTCCCTCCCCTGATGGCTGAACCATAACCCCTGAATTAAAGGATCACCTCCTGGAAACGGAGAGGAAGCTCACAGCTGATGCACCGATACCTTCATCACCATCATATTTTTTGGCTACCGCTTTGCCCGTGTCTTTAGGGAAATCTGCTGTGGTACAAAAGGCCTCTGAAATGTGTGTTTGCAGGCGTTTGCTCTCCCTGGTGACTCTTGGTACCTAGAAATGTCAGCACAAATCTCTGTTTTCATTTTTTTAAAGGCATTTTCAGCCCTTTCCCTTATAATTCTGACTAGAAATGTAACCAGATCGTGGAGACAGGAAGGTGCCTGCCCTTTTTGCCTGTGATGCTGCTGGTCCATCAACACCCATGCACAGCCCCATCCCTGCTCGCTGACACGTCCTGCAGAACCATGGTCCAACACCTCCCATCCTTGACAAGCCCCGTCCCCAGGTGCAGCTGCTGGCATCATCTCACCCAGGTGCTTGCAGGATCTCTCAGGTTGCCCGAAGCAGAGCCACCGTCTCAGGTGACAAGCTGGGATGACCTCCACACACATGAGACACCGGCTTAATAGCACAAGAGACAGCAAGAGCAAGTGACATAAAACCCATGCTGACCGATCCTAACTGCTTCTGTCGGAGGAGAAGCATCTCCTAAGCTTTCCACCTTGCTTTCTCCATTAACAGTCCAGCCCTGCTGCAACCAGGTGCAGACCCAAGCTCTTCAGAACAACCACATGGGGAAGTTTGGACCCCAAAACTCTCAGGTAGACACAGCTGCTGGTTTTGGTCTCTATGATGATGCACCTTGGGTTTTTGTCTACCCCAAGCACAGCTTGCTTGACATCTGTGCCGGCTCTAACTTGGTCTAGTACCTCTCTGCAGGTGGCCAAATGTCCTGGTTTGAAACCACGACACCACAGCTCACACAGACGGGTGGTCATTCCCCAGCGGAGGATGGAGAACGGCTTGGAAAACGCCTGCCCCCAGCTCTTCAGGCTGATCCTTTGCAGAGCAGCAAGACAAATAATGTCCTATGTTTCCAGCACAAGCAAAAGGTCACGTTTGCAGGGTGGGTGGCCACCGCCGCCTCCTCACATTGGATGACAAAAAAGTCCCCCCAAAACCCACAAAAATGTAAACACAACAGCCTGAGCACCTTTGAGATGATCACACCCCAGGGCAAACTCTTCCCCAAGTTTTTGTTGTGTAAAACCTCTTCCCGAACCCCGACCCCTCTCTTTTTTTATTTATTTTTTTTCCAGGGTGGTTTGTCAATACAGAGTTTAGATCGCTGGCAAAGGACTCGGGATGAAAGAAATCAGGAGTAGGTAATTGCTGCGTGAAAATGACAGCGCAGCGATTTACACAGACAAAAATGGACCGCAGAATACCAAGAGGCAGCCAACAGCGGAGAATCAATACCTCCCAAGAGGTGGGATTATTAGGGAGAGAAAGGGGCTTGAAAGATCCATAAAGTGCCTGATGACTGACTATTTCCAAACGACCGTTTGCTGAATGAGAATTGCCTTCACAGCGATGCCGGCCCCTTTCCTGGGGCGTGTGTTTAGGCTGGGGATGCTGCCACGTCCCTCTGAGGAGCCCCAAAGCCAGGCAGTGAAACTCAGCTGCCCTATCATCCCTGTCCTGCAAAGGTTCGAGACCCCTGCTCTAGGGGGGGAGAAGAGAAAAGGATCTCTTCTTTCTAGGGTGGATCCTGGATGGTGCCAGGTAACATCCCAACAGGGATTTGAGGTAAAGCAGGCTCTTGCATTTTGGCCCGTGCATTGGCATTTCTATCAGAAATGTATCAAAAAGAGGCAGCAGGGAAAAAAAAAAAACAACAACAAAAAAACCCCACGGATTTAGAATTCTTCTTTTGTTTTTGCCAGCATACACAAAGCATCCCTGCAGCCATGAACAAATCAGATTTGTCAATTCCCCTTATTTCCTATAAAAGACAGTCATGTTCCATCAGCATCTTTTAAATGGCAATTTCCATGCTTTGCTCAACTCCTCCACGCTGTAGACACACGCAAAGTTCAGCCTACGGAGCCTCCCCCATCCCCAGAGAACGACAAGTATATCTCTTTTACAGCTCGCCGTAAAGCCACGAGAAGCCACTAGGATCTCCTCCAGCACTCTCAAGTGATGATTCCTTTTGTTTTCAGCCCCAGCAGAGCCTGTTACCTACACGAGGTACCCTGTTCTCCAGGGACAGCTGAGCATCCGAGCAGCTAAGACAACAACACGGGACAACTGTCTCACTTTGCTTTTCCCTGATACGGCAGGTGTACACTGGCGGAAGCATCCTTAGGCTCAGTCTCTTGGAAAACACGAATTAACACGCCTCCAGCCAAAGATCTGCCCTCCAAACATGAAGGCAGCTCGTTTCTAACACCGCGTGCCTCTGGGCTCTTCAGCTTTTCCCCAAGCGTAGGTTTTCGGCACCCAGCAGCTCTCTACCAAAAGCATTCTGCTGGAAAACCGCGGGCTGGAAGCTGCTCTTGGTGGTCTGGGGAAAACTCATGTTTGACAGGAAGGACATGGACCCGCTGGAATGGGTCGAGAGGAGGGCCACAAAAACCAGTTCCAGGGCTGGAGCACCTCTGGTGTGAAGACAGGCTGAAAGAGCTGGGGTTGTTCAGCCTGGAGAAGAAAAGGCTCAAGGGAGACCTTAGAGCCCCTTCCAGTACCTGAAGGAGGCTCCAGGAGAAATGGGGGGTACTATTTATCAGGGAGGGGAGCAATAGGACAAGGGGTAATGGTTTTAAACTGAAAGAGAGGGGATTTAGATTAGATACCAGAAAGAAATTCTTTCCTGTGAGGGTGGTGAGACACTGGAACAGGTTGCCCAGAGAAGCTGTGGCTGCCCCATCCCTGGAGGGGTTCAAGGCCAGGCTGGATGGGGCTTGGAGCAACCTGGTCTGGTGGGAGGTGTCCCTGCCCAGGGCAGGGGGGTTGGAACCTGATGATCTTTAAGGTCCCTTCCACCTCAAACCATTCTATGATTCTATGACTTATTGCTAAGTATGCTCAAAATACAAAATTTCACCCCAGATGAAAGAAGCCAGGAGACCCGGGAGCCTCATTTTCTCTGGGGACCTTCTCTCCACTCAGTGGTTTGCCTGGGAATCTCACAGCCAATTGCTCACAGCACATCTGGGTAGGAAAAGCGAGTAAAAGTCAGAACAGCTATCTCCTCTCTGACCGCCATGCAGCTCCAGTGCATGCACATCCTGTTCTGGTTTTTATTTCTTTTTTTCAAACCATTTTTCAAAGATGAAAAAAGAATAAATACGATTTTCTTTTCAGAGGTGAGAGGAGGGAGATCACAGTGCAAGCAAGAAGGGGGTGAAGAGGACCCTAAAAGAGCAATTTATGAAATGTCAGCAGGCAAGAGTTTGTCCAGGGACAGCTTGGGTGGACTATTTCTTTTTCAAAGGAAGGTATAAAGAGCTGTTAAAGCTGTGGTTTTGCACCATTTAGTTCCTCAGCCTGGACAGGAACTATACAACACGAAAAGAGCCATGCACAAGACATGATCTTTGAAACCTTCGCCCAGCAGTGTTTCTTCTGTTATTATTTATTTTCCACTAAATGCATACAGGAGGAACAAAAGATAAGCTGCTTGCCTTTTTTTTTTATTTTATTGGAGGAGCTATTTTCTAGCACTTAGCTCAGGCCAGGGAAGGAGGGTCGAAAACGAAGGGCTCATTAACCCTCTTGGAGAGGAGTAGAGAAGGAGCCGCACATGTGGCCTCTGGCTTGGAGGAGCTTTGCCAATGCCTGTCTCAGTGCCAGAAACAGCCCTTTGAGCTCCTCTGGGAACAAGGAGAATGGTGAAGCCCAGGGATGAGGGACAGAAGACAGCAGGAGCTGAGAAAGGGGGGCAAGAGAAGAAAACCCCTTCTTCCCCCCTCCTGGCACTCCTACATCGGCTGAGCCAAACCTGGTGTTTCCAGGTCCCAGCACCCCCTTTTCCCTGCAGGTTTTCTAGACAAATGACCATTCTCCACAGCAAAAAGCAAGATGACCCCTCCTGAAAAAAACAGAACAGAGAAGAAAAGGGCAACTCAACCCTTTCATTTTTGAGTTTCACAAAAGGCAGGGGATTTCACCGTTATTCTCACACAGGAACTACCCAGTGTCTGGGGAGGGTCAACAGACTAAAACAAAACAGCAACCGGCACTAAAAATAAGAAAAGTTCAAGTGGGAGCCGGAAAAACAAGCTTTAAGGAGGGGTCATTTCGTACCGATGCAGACCTTCACAGCTTGTGGTACACTGCATCCTCCAACCGTGAGCAGACATCGTGCTTTTCCAAGCACAGGAGCTAAATAGAACGAGTTGGTACAGTGGCCGTGCCCGGAGAAAGCACGTGTTTTGAAAGATCTACCTGTGCCCTCAGCACTTCCAGGCCTGGACCTGACAGACCTGACTCTGTACAGAAAAGCAGCTCACATTGTTGAGTTTAAAATTAAAGAAAATAGCCTTATGTTGAGTCCACACACCTTCACCATGATTTTTGAAAGCACAAAAACGAACAAAAGGCACCCCAGAATCAGAAAAGCGATGAAGGAGACATAGAAGGAAGCCCAACAGCCCCAATGAACCACCAGATATCAGCTGTTCCTGAGATCCTATCCCTCCCCTAAAGCCTGGATGAGAGGCAGCAAACGAAACAAACGCTCAGCAGCAACAGATGTGAGCTATTTTGGGCCAAAAAGAGCGAATGCCAGAGCTGGAATGGTGTAACAGTGTCAGCCAACCAACCACAGTGACATTGGCTCTGGAAATGCTGTTCTGGAGGCAGGACTTCACCGCCCTGCGTGGCATCAGCCCCCGGCACAAGCAGTGGGAGCAGATCCCCACCAACAGCACGTCATCCCTCTGGGCACCTCTGCTTTGTCCTCCCAGTACCCCAAAATTAGGGTGATACGGACCGGCCACCTCACACGGTCCCAGCTGGAACAGCTTCACAGCAGGGAGAGCAATGTAAAGTCACAGAATCAGAGAATCATTTAGGTTGGGAAAAAGACCTTTAAGATCATCAAGTCCAACAGTAAACCTAACACTGCCAAGCCCACCACTGAACTGTGTCCTTGAGAGCCACAGCCAGGTAGCCAAAGGATGACAGAAGGGAGATATTGCAAAAATAAATGCTATAATGATAAAGAGCTATTGAAACACGCCCACTGAAGTCAAAGGAAAATTCACCTAGATGAGGATAACCCAGAAACAAATATTCGGGTTGCGGCCCAAAGTGCACGCTCAGTTATAAATAAAAAGGAGAGAGAGGATTTTTGCTGTCTTGACGTAGCTCTTGCTCTCTACACATTCAGCAGATACTTCGTTCAAGCCTTAACAGGGAAATTAAAAGGAAAGCACCTTGTCAAAGTCACGATAAGGAGGAGGATCTGGGGGAAGGACTGATGCCCGTTAATCACCGGTTGTAGCCAACATCCAAGAGGTGAAAGAAGCAAATGCCATCTTGGCCCTGGAGCAGTATTTAACCTCACCACAGACCTGTTCCCGTGCCCTGCTGGTGCCCACCTGCTCCGGCAGCACAATCCCATTAAAATGCAACAAGCAAAATAATGTTTCAAGAACGCATCTACTTCAAAACAGCTGCAGCCGGCAAACATTAGGTGGCCTAAGATTCAAATGCTCTTCTTCTCCCCATCAGTCAGGCTCGGTGAAGGATTTGCTGTGTGGGTTTTGTTTTGTTTATTACTTCTAATGACTTTCTCATTATCATTTTGCTGTGAAACATAAACGATGGTTATGGGAGAAATCATATTATTTGGATGACTTTATTAAATTAGAGAGCAAATCTGTGTATATTTCTGGCTCAGGATAAATGTTTGAACTTTGAGAGGCCAAAATTCATTTTCAGACAAAGCCATTTTCAGAAGCTCTGGAATCAGTGGTTAAATTTGCTCTCAGCTGCAAGGGAGATGTATGGAGGTATTTCTCAATTTAATCCCTCCGAGCGATTTAACCAAATCACCAAAACAAAACCACCCTGCTTCTAGCTCCATTTATGAGAAACCTCGAGACTTGAGGGACATAATGGAGAAAGAAAGGCAAAATAGGACGGAAAAAAATAAAATAATAGTCCTGTCTCCGTGCCCCCATTCCCTTAGCCCTCATACAGGGACTTCATTCAGCTCATGCATTTTCTGGGAGTGTAATCGCTGTCTTCACACCTTCACAACCTGAGCTGAAAAAGTGCTTATTTCCACAGATGCCGCTAGGGCTGATAACACCAGCACAGCTCCACCAGAAATAGTAACAGCAGACACGCAAACAGCTAACCACACCAGTACGGGTTACCTGCGAGGGTTTAGAGATGCACCACCTTAAAATACACAAGGCGACGTCTGGCGCCTTATCAGCGCTAGGGTTCCTGTGGGACCACCAGCAGGATTTAGCTGGTGGTGACGGCGGAAGAAAACCAAGTGTGAAACACACAGGATGAAAAGGCTGTTGCTAGATGGGTAGAAGAGTTTGAAGTTTTCTTTTCCATCCATCCACCCCAGTCCTAGGAGGGCCTTAGGTCCCAGTCCAATTGTTGGTCCAGGAGGGGTTTGTAATGATTCCTGGTTTTTTCTGTCGGGTTCTCACAGAGGGGAGCAGAAACCAAATAAGTTTTCCAGGCATCAAATCAAAGGGTCACCCCCAAACCTTTTAAGATCAATACCTGACACTGGAATAAACCTGTTAAATTCCCCCAAGCACACCCAAAGGGAAAAAGCAATAGAAAAATTGACTCTGATGAAATATCTGTTAAATGGAAGCACTTTTGACATGCCAACCCAAAATATACAGCCCAAAACAAGCAAGCTTCCCGAGAGAAATCTCTGCTGGAAGAACACAGCAAGGAAGAGGGAGGAAATGTTTGGGATCCTCCATTCACCATCAGAGCAGGAAACGTGATATGATCTACAAGGAGCAGGTTTTTGAGCAATTAAACATGTTTGTGGGCACCAGGGCACCAAAGACATAGTCTCAAGCAGTCTGCATCTGGTGGGAGCACAGGTGATGAGGATGAGAAGGGACACAGGACAGGAGTATGCCAAGCTAGAAGCAAGCAAAATGTATTCTGCTAATAATTCAGATATCAGGAGCAAAGAGACTCGGGAGAAAAAAAAGGGAAAGGGACCGTTTTTTTCAAGCAGGAGCAGTTCTACAACATTGGCAACGAGCAGCTGTGAGCACAGCTGGAGGGTAGAAAGCAGGAGTCAGTCCTACCTGTCCACTTGCCCAGGGCAAAATACATTTTCCCATCTTTCCCCTACTTCCTTGAGCTGGAGACAGGTAGGAATGTTGCCTTGGAAACCCTGGCCAGCCCTGGATGCGCCTCACCCCCTTGGCTCCAATTTCATATGGTTGGTGAGCAGCAGGAGCTGCTCTACTGACTCCACAGCCAGGGGATGCCCACACCTTGCACGAGGCCAAAAGGAGAGGAAGAAACAAGATGTCAGTAGAAACTGGGGCAGGGAAAACCCATAACAGCTCTCAATCCTTCTCTCCAATCCTTTATTTTAAGGATTTGCAGGAACACAACCAGTCTTGTTTTACAGTGGCTTCCTTAGGAGAGACTTTGGTTTATCCTAGAACACACTAAAGGAAACACAAGACCACCACCTTCTCTCCTAAGTGCCCTGGGCAGCAGCCCTGCCAGTCTTCCCAGAGATTTGCACACAACAGCCATGAAGGAAGGAGGCTGACACGTAGCTGGCTGAGCTTTTCCTGCCAGCTCTGGTTTAAGTTCATCTTAAAGCAGGATCCATTTAACTGTGAGTGTCAGATGTGCTAAGGGGATGCAAATTGCTGCTATTTCATCTGGTTTGATTCCATCTTATCTGACTGCAGTCAGTTTTCAGCAGGACTGTGGGTCAGTCCCCGGGGTTTGGAAGGAGCTGTCATCTTCTCTTGTGTTATTTTTTTTCGGGGTTATTTTAAATCTTGGTGCTCAGCTGCGACAGTCCTCATGCAGGTGGTGAAATCTATGGCCAGACGTGTTGCCAAGGATATCAAACCTGTGGCTATTGTTTCAACTAACACCAGCCCATTGTCCTACGTGGATCAGGGGAAGCTGGAGACTTCTCTCCCAGGAACCACACCAGGACAGCTGGGCAGGATCCAGCTTCCCCTCCTATTGACCCCCCTCTCATTTAGCAAATATAACATGCAAATAAATGCAGAAACAGCTGGATCTGCAATGAACTAAAGACTTGCAACACCCACAGAACAACGTTCTTAATTAAAGCCTCCTTGTCTCAGCCCTTCTGGGAGCTGCAGGCCACCACCGTGTGTTACCACTACCATTTCCCTTCCAAGGACTCCCACTGGATTGCTAAAAAACTCCAAACACTCAAAAGCATGTTTTTTCTCCTCTGCAAGTGAGGTCCTTCGGTACACACAGGCAGGTGTTTTCTTTTAAATGAATGCCATGCAGGCTCCTTTCCTTCCTCCTCTATTTCCTTCCTCCTCCTCATCCCCTGCCAGGGTGCCTGCTGGCACAACTCGGCAGCTCTCTGGGCTTCTGATGCCCGCCAGCCTCACCAAAACCATGACCCCACCTGGGACCCAAGGAGCAGTGACAGACCGTGGCACAGCAGCAAGGTACACAGGGGGCTGGCAGCTTGTGGCAAGAAACCTCTCCTGACAAAGATCCCTTGCTTAATTAGCAACTAGACACACTCTGGTGGAAAAGAGCAATGCTGTTAGTTTGTCCCTCCTTCAAGGGGAGGAACTACTCCAGGGTAGCTGAACAGCTAGAGATGAACATCTCCTTCCGTAGAGCACCTCTGCTTATTATTCATGGACATCACTACAACCAATTGGCCTAATGAAGGCTGGGAAGGCTACAAACCGCACCATTTTTCCCCATCCATGGTAATGAAAGACTGCTCTAAACAGGAGGAAGATGAAGGTGTGAATGCTCCCTACAGCCACGGTCCAGAAGAACCTAAACCAGAGGAGACCTCTCTGCGTTGAGGCTGAAACCCACCAGCCCACCTCTTGATCCTCCCGATTTATTTAACCTGCATTTGCAGAGAGGAACGTTCACATTTCTCAGCTCGTATGGAAACACTGGTTGGGACAATTTCTTGTCTTACCCACAAATGCTTTAAGACGACCCTTGAGCCAGGGATGGGGGGGGCACACAAAAGGAACACAACAAAAAAAATCCCATCAACTCCGACTACCCCTTCATATTCCATACGTGTCCGGTCGTATTGTACTTCTAAACTCAGAGCCAGGCAGATGTTTCAGCTGCTCAAAAGGATGCCACAGACACGGCAAAGAGCATACTAGTTGGGGTATGGTGCCTGAAAGCAGCTTCCCAACGCCTGTCCGGAGGAGCCTGCACCCAACAGAAGGTTCAGTCGCAGCGGGTGGCGATGAGCAATACCACGTTTCACACAGCACACCTAGGAATGGGGTCACAACACAAAAAACGTTGATGAAGAACTGATGTGACACTCTCCCAGCAAACTCTCGTGTCCAGGAACTATATCCCGCTTCTTAGAACAAAAGGCCAGAAATCCTATAAGCACATTTACCCTTTGAAAAACGTCTCTTGACACCAAATCAATGAAAATAACCTGCACCCTTTTCCCACAAGAAGCTGGTAAGGAACTTGCAGCAAGCACCATGTCCCATTCCCCCTCTCTCCCAGTGCTCATCATCCCCTTCATTCCTGGTCATACTGTTTTTCAGAAGCAAGAGCACCCCAGAGAATCCAAACACCCCACTAAATGATTGGGAAGACAGAGGAAAAGGAGAAGAGCAGCTTTTGCCAACCGTATTTTTTCAAACTCATAGAAAGGGAGAAAGAGGAGAGCCAAGCCTCCTTGGGAGGCAAAGCCTTTAAGTTAAATGTATCATGAAAAAGAAAACTTCTGTCTCTGCTTAAAAAGGTTTTTGACAGGTCTTCATTTGTAACCCACAAACAAATGCAGTTTCTCATGCTCCATGGACTCTAATATCACTTCACAGCAGACCTGAACCCAACTCTCCATTGAAAAGCCAGAGAAGCATCCACATAAAAATAGCTCTCTCCACTGCTTTTGGGTACACCAGAAATCTTTCATTTCAGGAGCTGCACCTAAGTGCCCAGGAGCACAACCTGAATAGATAGAAACTACTGCTCAAAATAATTTCAATAGTTTTGGGTGGACCAGTTGCAGTTATGTCAAGCCTAACAAACAAGGCATCATTATACAAGACAGAAAGAAATGGTGCTTTGCCCTATTTAAGCTGCAGTCGAGTTTCAGAAACCCCTTTTGTGACTCCGTTGATGAATAAGACTGGCCATAACCCAACAGTTCAGAGCTGCATGGCCACCTAGAGTCCCCCAGTGCCGAGGAGAAGGGGTACAGAAAGCAAAGAGAAGAGTCATCCACCGCACACTAAGATTAGGGACAGAGGAGAGAAGTAAGAACTCACTCCAGACCTAGGACATCAAATGACACGTGACAGAGCAGGTAGGACAACTTCCTCCATACCTTGTTCTGCAAGAAGGTTGCTGTGCAGGGAGGCAAGCCAAGCAGCCAAAGTGAGAAACCTTTGCAGGCAGCCTCTCAACACGTGTGGCCATGGCAGACTGCCTCAAAAGCAACATCTGGTACAGACAAGTATGATGCCAGAGTGGACTACCACAGCACGATGCTGAGGTGCAGGCTCTCATCAGAAACAGTAAGTGGGAGATGGCCAACGGTCACAGAAATGCACAAGCCAGGCCTTGTCTCCAGGAACACAGTGAGCTAAAAGGAAACGTGGAGAAAGCTGTCTTCTAAGTGATGGAGAAGCTGAAGGACCAATATCACCACGACAACCCAGAAGATACAGACAACACCTCTGCTGGCCACAGCATCTGCTCTTAATTTGAAACCTCAAAACCAGGTAGAAATACACTGACTGAGAAGCAGTCTCTGGCTACCTATTCCACAGCTCACGCCATTTGTCCTTGCTCATATGTTTAAAAATTTAGCCAGCATAACCTACTTGCCCAAAGAGACCCTTTTAAGATATTTACAAACCCAGTTGAGCCTGGAAACCCATATTTCATCTGCACAGCCCAAGCAGAGCATTTTTGCCTCTTAATTTTGTGTTAATTTTGGTTCCTCGCTTTCTTTCCGCAGAGTTCCCAAGATTTCATGTCAGCTACTAACTCATCCCTCCCCCCAAAAGCAGGTCGAGCGGCTGCAAAGCCCAGGTTTGTCACCAGCCAGAGGAATCCTCTAGAAAGAAAACCTGCAGGAGAGAGATAAGAAGCGTCTCCTCCACTCATCGGAATTCAGGGAAAAGACCAAAACAAATATTAATGAGAGGCACTTAACGGCGCCTGTTCAGCAATCAATAACGCACGACAAGGTGCACAATTGGGCTGTGCTCTTCACGCCGTCGCCGTGCTGGAGGTCCAAAATGGAGGACTCTTCTGCTAATCTCCTCCTTGAGGTCACATCAGCAGCTCTCCCAGTCCCCATCCCCTTCCACGTGCTCCCTCCGTTAGAGAGGCAGAGGACCGGCACGGTGACTAACATCTCACGGTTGTGTTTAATGATTACGTTCATTCCAACTACTCATATTCCTCTTTTTTTTTTTCTTTTATTAATCTAGTCCTTCTAATTATTCAAAAATACCACTCATTTGGTCATGCCACTGAATGCTCTGCAGCATTTCTTCACATGGGGGTGGCACGATGGGTGTCACGGGGAGGGGACAGGGGTGTGCTTGGTGGGGCTCCGCTCTGACGTCCTACACGGTGAAGGGGTGCAGTGAGAGGACGTGACCACAGATGGACACAGGGAGATGCCATCTGAGCTGCAGGGACTCATTTGGAGAGCGTACCGACGCCTGCAGGAGCAGAGACTGCAGCTCAGGAACCTAATTTACCTTTCCGTGCTCGTTTCACACAAAACCTTAATCCGTCACTACTCTGGCTTCTCCTCTGAGTCACCCCTATAGTGAGCATCCCCCACCCCCACCCACAAGCACGGGGCATAGGAGGGGACCCAGGTGAGGGGACGTTCACCCCCCCACCTCTCAGCTTTTCCAGCAGGATTCCCAGGCTGGCATTTGAGGGCGCCTCAGCGGGTCCCGCGACACAGGCTGCGGGAAGAGAATGGCTTTCAGCTCAATTACCCTTCACATTCTGATTCCATAACGCTCTGACGAGGCTTTTTAACCAAAATCACTCCCCCCCCCCGCCAAAAAGCATGCCTGCCACGGTCCCGCCTCAAGCGCGAACGTGCAGAAGGAACGTGACTTGCTGCTGGCATGATGCTCGGCTCTCCTGTCCCTGCTGCCCATCTTTCCTGGAGGTCTCCTCTAGGCTGCTTTCTCCTCTCCTTGCCAGGCACCCTCCTGCTGAGTCCTTCTCACTCTTCTTCCAGCCTCTGCTTCCCTCTTGAGCTCCAGAGTCCCAAAGCATCAGACCCATAGAGATCAACCAGGCTCTTTGGAGACACACATTAGGTACAAGCAGAAAGCATCATTGCTGCTGCTCGGGCCACCAAAGAGCCTCATACACCCCACAGAGACAGGTCAGCACAACACTGAGCCAACACAACAACAGGAGCAACAACACAAGAGCCACTCTGGCTCTTCTTTTCAGAGGTGCTCACAATAGGAAAATAACGCAGTGAAGGATTCACAGCTTCATACAAGTAAAAGTCAAAAATAGGTCTGCCATCTTCCCGAGAAGAGCTGCCTGAAGAGCTGGCATCATCCAAGCAGATCAAAGATGACGTATGAGCACACCACAAGACACTAGTTAAGGTGATAATGAGAGACTAATGACAAAGCACATACTTTGGAGGTACAACCTTGCTGAAAAAGTACCACGTGTCCTGCAGAAAGGGCTAGGTCTGGTGTTCAAGGCCCTCAGAAATGACACCATCAGAGGAAGCCTTCCAGAGAAGGTCCCCTAGTGATACATGGTGGGATACCAGGCTGGCCCACTCACTTTAGGAGGATGCAGGCTTCCAGCTTTCTCCCAGCCCATCCCCTGACCCTCACACTGCCCTCAGACCTGAGCAGGAGTTTGCACACAAGGTGGACACGCTCAGAGGCAAGGCTGGAGCTACGTCCCATAGGGCAGAGACACCCCCACTCTCATGACACCCAGCCTGGAGCCCCACCACCTATTTCCCTGCTGCTGACTGCAAGGGCTGGAGTGAACTGCACCGCTCCAGTCCTCGGGGGCATGTATCGAAAGAAACAGCCTCTTTGCAAAATTTCCTTCTCTAAATGCACGAGTTATATATAGGGAAACAAAACATCCACCTGTCCTGCTATTTCACCCACCAGCTGAAAACCCCTACGATGCGTCACGGGCCATCAGCTAACCACTGCAGTGGAACAGCTTTATATTTTAACCCTCTCGGTCTACCTCAAAGGCGAGGCACGGGCAGCACATCTCGGAGAAGGCAGCGTTTTCTCTTGGGAGGCTGAGAAACCTGCGCACGCCCATCTGGCCCTGTGCTTCCAGCACGTTTAATAGAGTGATTTTCCCAAGCGCTGGCTCAGCAGTTCCTGACCCGTGTAGGTTCGGGGTCCTCCAAACCACATGCACAGCAGAAATTGCTCCCCATTCAGGTTGCTCATCGAGGTCTGGCTATAGTATGAAGCAGAGGTAGGTCCCTTTCTCTCCAGAGCTAAGAGGGCTCTGTTCTCAACCTACCCCGACTTACTACTAATTAGTGGAAGTTATTTATGTCAAGAGAGGCGATTCTCTGTGCCTCTACTCCGCTCTGGTGAGACCTCACCTGGAGTCCTGCGTCCAGCTCTGGAGTCCTCAGCAGAGTAAAGGAGACGTGGACCTGTTGGAGCAGGTCCAGAGGAGGACCAGAAAAATGATCAAGGGGCTGGACAGGCTGAGAGAGTTGTGGGTGTTCAGCCTGGAGAAGAGAAGGCTCCGGGGAGACCTTATAGCTCTTCCAGTCCCTAAAGGGGCCTACAGAAAAGACCGGGACAGACTTTTTAGCAGGGCTTGCTGCGATAGGACAAGAGGTAATGGTTTTAAACTAAAAGGGGGTAGATTTAAACTAGATATAAGGAAGAAATCTGTTACAATGAGGGTGGTGAAACACTGGGTCAGGTTGCCCAGACAGGTGGTAGATGCCCCATCCCTGGAAACAATCAAAGTCAAACTGGACGGGGCTCTGAGCAACATGATCTATTTGAAGATGTCCCCCGCTCATTGCAGGAGGGTTGAACTAGATGACCTTTAAAGGTCCCTTTCAATCCAAACTATTCCATGATTCTGTAATCTTCCATTCTTGGTAATGAACTGGAAGTGCTAAAAAAACCCCCACCAATTAACAACCAAAACATGCCTCGGAGGAGCATCCCAGGCTATGGGTAACAAACTCTTTTTTTAATTTTCTTTTCTTCTTAAATAACACTAGGAAGGTAACGCTGGTGGTTCCCCTGGCAGAGACAGCCAGACCTAAGGTCGTTCAGAGGCAGGAGATGCCTCTAAACACATACGAGCAACCGAGACTCATCACACGCAGGCTGGGCAGGAGGCGGCCGACTATAATTAATATCTCCTCTTCTCCCTTCCCTCCTTCCCATTACCCTTTCAAGTTTGATTTACAATTGTGGGCCAAGCCTAGCTGGAAGTGACATATCAACGTGATGGAAACCAAGGTGGGTTTGAAAAACAGGGAGGCTGTCGGTATAACCACCGCCTGAGCTCAGAGAAGACGGGGGGGCACCCCAGCAAGAACCCCCAAACCGTGATGAATAAGCTCGGGCCTTGGAAAGAGAGGGGCAAACAACTCCCATCCCTAAACCCAGGGGTGGCTGAGCAACCTGGTCTGCTGGGAGGTGTCCCTGCCCATGGCAGGGGGGTTGGAACTTGATAATCTTTAGGGTCCCTTCCAACCCAAACCGTTCTATGATTCTGTGACAGTCTCTACAACACAGGGTGACAACCACCAGCTGTCTCCTTCCACGCATGGACCTCTTGATGTTTCCATGACTTGTTTGGAGGTGTCCTGCATTAGGGCATGGAGATGGCTTGCAAGGCTATTTGTCGAGACCCTTTGCATGCACATCCAAGCCTTCGGGCGCAAAAAACCGCCTCGCGAGCCACTCATGCTGAAAACAAAAAAAAGAAGAGCAGAGCCTGACATTTGGAGAGCAAAGCAGAGAGGCAGAAACACAGCAGGAGGCGGGAAAGGGGCAGCGGGGAGGCAAGAAAACCGCAAAAGCGTGTTTGCAAAGCTCATTTACCGCACATTTGCTCAGTTCGGCTGCTCAGAAGGGAGCGGGGCTGCTGGCAACATTGCGGTGGTGGAGATGATCTCCATAGATGCCCAGGAGCTCAGCATCATGCTGCCCCCACGCCAAGCCTTCCCGCACAACATCAGCTGTCTGAACCCACATGGATATGGTTTGCATCATCATTCGGCCAAAAAAAAAAAAGTTTTTTAAATCCTGAAAACTAAAAACTTTCATTTTTTGTTGTTTTTTTCTTTTTCTTGAAACAAAAATTGCGTTGAACCCTAGATTCGGTTTCCCTGCTCTCTTCATTATTCACACTGACAAAATAACCACATTTTGAAGTTTCACCAGCAGTTAATGATTGAAATTAAGCAATGGCTGCCTAATACTGATTGAAACTTATTCCTAAATCAGATGTCCCCCATTTGTAATGAAAATAGTTTGAAACTGATACAAACAGTTCAGTTCACACATAAATATTTAAAAAACAGAGAGGCTGATTTAGCCTATTATTTTATCACAAAGTATGACCAGCAGTAGAAAGCTTATTATACATGACTGTCATTGACACATTACAAACTAATAAAATACAAAATGCAATTCTGAAAAAGAAATTGGAATGAATCTATTGCAAGAGTGATTTTTATTGTTCTTTTGAAACGCTATTTCTGCCCAGCTCTGCTGTCAAAACGGCAACATTTTTCCTAAATATTTCCATCTTAATCAAAACCAGCATTTTTATTGAAAATACGCTTTGGCGGGCTGCTTCTGCCAGCTCTCCCTCCACCTTCACGAGCTGCACTGAGCAAGGATGCTAATGCGTCTGCCCACCTCGCTGATCGGCTCCTGAGCTCAATTATTTCAGGTGGAAAAGAGCCCGTATCCGAAAAAAAACGTCCGTTTCTGCAGGACCTTAGTTTAGGGGGGACGATTGAAAAAGGAGCCCCAAAACGACAAACCACGTGATTATGTGGGTTAAAAAAAATAAATAAAACAATAGAAGCGCTTTCAGTGAAGGCTCTTTCGCTGTCTTGCACCACACGCTGCCTAAAAGCTCCCCACTGCAGACTTAAAAGATGATGGAGGGAGAGGGAGGTAAACAAAACAGGGGTGGCAAAGGGAGGAGATGCGGCTTTTGCTGGCTGGCATGAGATAATAAGTTACGTCCCAGGCTTCTGGGAGAATATCGTAACCGGACGAAAGAGAGATAAAACAAAACTAATTGCTGGCAGGTCACATTCATTAGCTCCTCTGCCCGTTTCTGGCAGCGGAGAGACCTTCCTCCTGCTGGGGACAAGGAAGAGACCTTGAAGCCATCTGCTGCCCAGATGTGTAAGTGTAATTATACCAAAAGGGCTGGGCTCGAACACCCCACATGGGGGCTTTCCAGACCCCTGGAAAAGAGCAGCCTTTTAGCCTGAGCCCAAATCGCTCGCTGCAGCAAGAGATGCTCTGCAGGACCACAAGCCACCGCCTCTGCTCTGGAGGAAGGTCTGAGCAACCCAGTCGCCTGCTGCCAGCGGGGCCGAGGGGATCCCGAGGAGCTGTCATCGCCTTGGCATCGGCCATCCTGAGCTCAGACATCGTCCCGAGCTCAGGGATGTGTCTGGGAGGGACACCCATAATAAACCCGGAGCTTTGAAAATCAGCAAGGGGTGGGCAGATACCAGATATCAGCACCCATAGAGAGAAACTCCGACAGAGCACCCGAGAGCTTGGCTGCACGTGGAGCTGCTCAGGAGCTCGGCAACTGAGGATGTTTTTCCTCGTCCCCATTTCTACCAGGAAGACTGATTCCTGGTTTGTCTACGTTACCTCTCCCATCTTTGTTTGGAGAAAACGTCTGTGTTCTTTCTCTTCCCCTGCCACGAGACTATTTCTTTGGGTCTGGGAATCTTCTTTTCCCAGCATGACAGCCCCTCCACAGAGGCACCGAATCTCTTCCTGCCCCACACTATCTTCACTTTTAGCTCTGAATCTGCTGTTTTCTCCCCTTTCTGCTTTCCCCTCTCCCCTTCACCTACCCCAGCATTACGCTGGGCAGAACAGCATGACTATTTCTAATTTTCAGGCTGTCCCCTCCCTCCTTGCTGCAGTATCCTTCCAGAAAGAGCCCAAGTTTTGCCTGGTGGAAATGACTGTTATCTCCAGGACACTTTACACATTACTTCCACACCATTTGGAGTTTTCCGCCCCAGTAGTTTCTGTTGCGTCTCTCATTTCACTCCTCGGGCACGTGTTTTAAAGGACCAGGGTCTCCTATTCACCGATGAAGCCAGACGAGTGACAGGACTGCTAGAGACAGAGACTTTCTTTCTCCCTAGGATGTCAGGACATCACTCAAGACCCTTTGACGTTCTCCATCTGGCGTCACAGTACATGCATCAGCAATGACAACAAAAAAAAACTTGTACGCAGACGACCTTCAGAGGGAAGGATGCTTCCAGGTCTGAGGACCTGCTTCATCACACAATGGTTTTCTCCGTGCAAGGAGAGGAGAGGCCTCCATGAGCCTCCCAGTCCCATGCAGCTCCCTGTATTCAAGTCACACCACTCAGATCCTCCTCGTCTTGTCGTACAGACGCACCACGACTCTTTAATAACCACCTCACCCCTTGGAAAGAAAAGTTTCTACATATATCCCGCAGACATCTCTGATGAAATATCTACAGGAAAGATGGAGAGAGACTATTTATCAGAGTGTGGAGCTATAGGACAAGGGGTAACAGTTTTAAACTGAAAGAGGGGAGATTTAGATTAGATCTCAGGAAGAAATTACCTATTGTCAGGGTGGTGAGGCACTGGCCCAGGTTGCCCAGAGAAGCTGTGGCTGCCCCATCCCTGGAGGGGTTCAAGGCCAGGCTGGATGGGGCTTGGAGCAACCTGGTCTGGTGGGAGGTGTCCCTGCCCAGGGCAGGGGGGTTGGAACTGGATGATCTTTAAGGTCCCTTCCAACCCGAACCATTCTATGATTCCATATCAGCTGTGCAAACCCTTTAGCCCAAATGCAGTTCTGCCCAACGCACCGCAGCCTGTTTTAAACACCTTTCTTCAGCGCTGGCAGAAAAGACCAGGGAGAAGATGGCAGCCGCCACCTGGTATGCTTCCAAGCTCTTGCCTGAAGGAACCGCCAGCATCTGAAAGCCAGAACGAATGCCCAAGACAGCGCCCAAGCTTCCCTGCACTTAAACAGCCCCGTTTATGTTGCGCTTGCATGCGGAAAGCGGGGATCTTTATGAATATTTACCAACTCGCCCCAGAGGCAAAGGCACCCAGCGTGCCAACAGACGTGGCATCCCACCCGTCAGAGCAAGCTCAGCCTGACGGCTCCTGCATTATTCACATCCCTCCGTCCCTCTCCGCTTGCGGCTTCCTCAGCTCCCCTTCCTTCTGCTCGTCCTCGCCAGTGCCGGGCAGGAGGAGAGCACCTCTCGCACGGCCCCTCGATGACTGATGGAAAAGGGCATCCCCCACGCCACTGCTGGCAAAATCTTGACTTGGCAATTTTCTACATGTAAAGACACGTTTTAACATTCAATCTTCCCCAGCAATATAGAAATAGCCCCATCTCGGCGGATCGTGCAGGCTGGGGTTGAGAGAGGAGGGGAGAAGGCAGGATTTCCTTGAAGGATATTACATTCTATCTAGTGATTACAGAGCAGATGAAGCCCTCTCAAAGGGATTATCTCATCCAGCTAAGAGATGGCTTTTTAATAGATGGGCAGTGTGCCTGCACGTAAGACTGTTGAAGGCAAGGCGCACCCTTCACAAGGCGGCTCTGCTTCCATGAGTTTGCTGGACAAAGTTGGAAAGTAATTAAAGGTTGTCCAAAAAATTAAAAAAAAAAAAAAGGAAAGGAGAAACATCAAAACAAATGCATGGTGACCAGCTCTGTGACGCCAGGGAGACAGCATGGAGATCTAACCTGTTATTTTGTCAGCCAACTATTCCCTCGGGGCTGACGGAGGCCGGCTTTGAAACCCAGCGACAATAAGCACAATTAAAAATGAGGATGCTGGGGAAGTCTCGTAAACGTTTCACCCGCCGCGGATTATCACCACGTACCTGCACAACCCTGACCCTCTCTCACCAGTCCAAGCCCCACTTCTCCAATGGGGACCAGAGGTGAAAGATCACCCCTGGTCCCCAGCACTGGCCATGCCGACGGAGGGGAGATGGAGATGCTTGCCTACCCGGGAAAGTGAACCGACTCGCTTCTGGCCAGCAGTGTTTAATGAACACAGCTTGAATAATTGGCTAATTTGTTTGGAAGTTTGTAAAACCAAACCACCGAGAATAAATAAATAAATAGATAGGTAAATAAATAAATAAATGGGATGGCATCCGAAGCGCTGCAGGGGAGTTCAGTAGGCTTGCAAATTTTGCATGCGGAAAGGTGGTGGAAGGAGGGGAAGGCTGGATTTGGCGGATAAGTTATTCATTGCAGATTATTTGTTCGCTACTAAAACCTGCACAGAAGCATAAGGGCAGGGAGAGGAGGAAAACAGCGAGCAGGGAGAAGGGGGGAAAAAAAAGGAACGAGGAAGGAACGCGGCCAGCAGCGATTATAGGCCATTTTGCAACATGGCAGGAACATCTTTCTTATCAGTGCTGTTATCATCTCCCTCAATTTAAAGGCTCTTTATTTAAAGGAAGGGGGGGGGGGTGGAAGAGGAGGGGGGCAACCCAAACCCAACAGGTGTCTGGGGGCGTGCAAGGGAACGGCTAATGGGGCTGAAGTGGGAGCTCGGGCTCGTTGCAGCTGCTTCGTATGCGCAGCATCAGGCATCCGAACCATCGCAATAGAATTATACGAGCCCCTGAAGACTCCCGGGCAGGATGGCAGGGAAACTGATGTAATTACCGACATTATTACCATTAAAGCAAAATAATAATTTTAATTACAGCTAGGGCTTTGGGGGCTTTCTCTGATCCTCCCTGCCCCTGCTCGCCATCTAGCACGGTCTGGTTCCAAGCTGTGTAATGGGACAGGGCAGTGACGGTCCCCTCCTCTCTCTCTCCCTTCCTGCCAAACACCTTTCTGCACAATTAAAAAAAAAAAAAAAATCATGAAAGCCACTGTTTCAACTACACCACCATATTAAGGATGGAAACAGTGACCAGCAGCTTGTGAAGGCTCAATCCCAAAGGCTGCTCCCCGAGCAGAAGGGGCTGCTGTTGATGGTAAGGGCCCGCCTGCCTCCCAATTAAAATAAATTGGTCAATCAGGGCCGAGTTCAGGAGACACGATGCCTGCAAGCTGGACTGTAGTTGCCCAGCCGATGCTGTGTGCTGCCCAGAAACTTTCCTTTCTATTTTTAAACTCCTCTCCCCCAGCCCTGCCTCTTACTGGTGCTTGTTTGAACTCAAGAACGAGATGAGCACATCCCCAACGCGGAGGGTCGTGCTTAGAGATGCAGCGGGCGCCTTTTGAAAACAGAGCCCCGTTATAATTAATATTTCCTGTCATGTTACAGATAGTTTTTCATAGTGCAACTGTCATCTCATGAATGGCTGGGGTGCTAAACGGCAGTCTCTGGCCCAGAGCCTGCCCGAGGACAGCTTTTTGCTGGATGATGTAACCCAATAAAACGTATTACTTTATAAATCACGCAGCGTGTTAGCTGTAACAGGAGCGAGGTGGGGAGAACACTGAAGGAGAGAAAACCCCACTGGAAACCTCCCAAGGGAACATTCGGAAAAGAAACCAGCAATTAAGTGACTTTTCTGCCAACACAGGAAGACTGACAATGCTCCAGGACCAAGAGAAGACCATGGATGGTTTGAACTTGAACTTGATCAGCAGGCTCAGGGTGTTGGGGGGAGTTACAGGGGAAAACAGCTCTTTAAAAGAAGGTACTCGACTTCCTTACCACACAATGGCCTCAGTGTTTGAGGAACCTCTGCAGGACCCAAGATGTGGTCCCGTAGATAGCATAGCACCTGGAAGTAGCAGATGCAGGAGAGTGGTTTGCAGAGCCGTGCCGTTTTAAGCATAAGCTTAAAGGATGTGTCTAGTTTTGGGCTCCCCAGTTCAAGAAGGACAGGGAACTGCTGGAGAGGGTACAGCAGAGGGCTACAGAGATGATGAGAGACCTAGAACATCCCTCTTACAAGGAAAGGCTAAGGGACTTGGGTCTCTTTAGTCTGGAGAGGAGAAGACTGAGGGGGGATCTGATCAACACCTATAAATACTTCAAGGGTGGGTGTCAGGAGGATGGGGCTGGTCTTTTTTCAGTGGTGCCCAGTGACAGGACTAGAGGGAACAGGCACAAACTTGTACATAAGAAGTTCCATCTAAACATGAAGAGGAACTTCTTTCCTGTGAGGGTGGCAGAGCCCTGGAAGAGAAGTGGTGGAGTCTCTCACCAGAGAGGTGGTGGAGCCTCCTTCTCTGGAGATATTCAAACCCTGACTGGACACGTTCCTGTGCAACCTGCTCTGGGTGGCCCTGCTTTGGCAGGGGGTTGGACTAGATGATCTCCAGAGGTCCCTTCCAACCCCGTATCATTCTGGGATTCTGTGATGTTAGCTCCAAAGGCAAATGGAGGGCTGTGTGCCCTAGAAGGTCTCATGCTTGGAAGCTGGGACAGGAAAGCCTAGCAGGCACCTATGGGAATGGTCCACCCCCATCCCAACACCGCACCAGATGCCACAAAACTGACGTGGGGGCTTGGCTCCACTTCACTTAAACCCATTGAACCGCGACAATCTGACAAGACCGAGTTTCCTACAGGTCCAGTCAAACGGAAAAACAGATTAGATAAAGCAGATCGGACTTGTCAGAAACTGAGGCACCGCCACAACAGCAATGTATCTTTCCCGATTTAAAAGCCAAGCCCTGAGACTCTCAGAAACATGGTACCCTGGGGCTGGGTGAGGATGAGGAGGGTCAAAAAGAGCATGAAGCGCAAGGGATGCATCCCAGAGGGGAACAAGCGCTGAAGGTCAGAGTAGCAAGCACATGAGCGGCGAACTAATGTACTACAGCAGCACCACGGGGCACAGACACAGGCACACACGTCCTAGCAAACTGGAAAGCCATAAAAGTCTATTACAGCAAATCAAACAGCAGTCAGCATGACAGCCATTAGCCTGAAATGAATACACGAGAACTTAATGAGCTCTGTCGAGGCCAGCTTGGTGAATTAAGTTGCCAATTCTAGCAGGATTCCCCCTTTTCTTTACAGACTTGAAAGCGCCCGCGCCGCCTCGTTGCCTTTTGACAAGCAAATCACGGGGCGCCCTTGCCCAGACGGGACGGACGATTACGCTGGAGCAACGTCGCTCTCCCGACGGGTATGGCCTGCCTCAGCTATTCCAGGCGGGTGCCAGGGATGCAATTAAGACACGACAAGCACGGAGGAAGAGTGGCTTCAGGCCGGCACAGGAGCGATCCCCACTTTGGGTGTTGGGAACTGCTGCGACCCCGGAGGAGCCCACGGTTAAACTCTCCCCTCCCCATGCTACGGAGGAATCGCGTCCGCAGCCCGTGCCCAAATGAATTCCCATTCTCGAATCAAGCAGACTGTATAAAACGCCAGGAAGGGTATTTAGAGGCAGTATTGTTTTTAAAGGTCAGTTTACTTCATGTTCCATTTATTTATGCACACTCGTCTTTTGACTTTCCTAGTGCCACACAATAGCAGTGAGGTTTAAATAGCCTTTCTGTTGCTGCTCCATTAGCTAGGACAACTGCAAATCGATACACCCATTTATCTCAAAATTAAAAAGAGAAAAACCCTTATTAGCTGCCAATTCTGCACAGAGCAAGCCTTTACAAAGCCGCACTAGCACTTCTGCTTAGCCTACTCTCCATCCCCAAGCTCCAGCTCCTGTTTATTCATTAGCTATAAACCCTTCAGCTTGGGCTGAGTGGTCTTTGAGACAGATTTTGCTACCTATGTCCTCGCTGTTCACCCTGGTCTGAGCTGTCTAGAGCATGGAGGTGACCCAGGGACACTGTCATCCCCCTTCCATGACTGGCTCCCCAACCTCAACTCCATCCGAAGTGTCCCCCGGCTCAGGAGACTTCAGCTTCTGAAGGCCCATCTCCATGCCACATCACCTCCAGCTCTGAGTACTTGTGGAGAAACAACAGGGACAACTCATGGCCCAGCAAAGCTCTCAAAGCATCTCTTCCTCAAAAGCCATGCCAGCACACACAGAGTAAATTGACTGCTCATATGTCCCGTGAGGATCATCTGTAGGTGGTGGGACACCATCCCTTGCTTTCACAGTGTCTGACACGGAAATGCTGTCGCTCCAGCAGAAGACCAGAAGTGCCTCCAGGATACTGGCTGAGCAACAAGTTTGTGGCTCATTACCTCTGATCGGCTGCCCTTGGTTAAAGATCATGGGTAGAAACTGGAAACCAGCACATGATGCTTGATAATTAGATTAGGCCACCCTCCAGAAAAGCACAGCTCTGGAAGCCAAGCGGCAGAGCGGGTGCACCGGGGGGAGCACCGTGCTTGCTGTACCCCAAACAATTAAGACAGTCCTGGAAATTCCTCCCAGCAAAAGCACAGCTCACAGGCAAAGCAACGTGACGTGCAGGAGGCAGGCTCTGGGGGTTCAGCCTCCTCCCTCCTCTTTTAATTAATTTTTTTTTGTCCAGATCACCTGCCTGCAGTACCCTCCCCTCAGCCAGCCTTCATTTTCCAAGCCGGCGCTGGACCTTTGCCCTCCCTGCTGCCCAGGCTTGACACAGGTTAAGATCAGAAATGTGGGAGGCTTTAGAGATTCGCAATACCAGCTCCTCGAGCAGGAGTGGAGAACAAGAGGAGGAATGGCACTGCTGCTCCAGGTATAGAAACACCGGGGCTCAACACAGCACCAGCTCCCAGGGGAGACACAGAAACCCGTCCACCTCTCTCTCCCCATGGAGAATGGATTTCTCTGTACCAGGTGCTGTAAATAGCAAAACCAGAGGTAAACCTGAGGGCAGGGGAGACGAGACTATTCTCCTTCAGCCCTACTGACATTCCTTTGGCTTTGAGGACCCTCAGCAGACAGGCGGCCACTGGGAGGAGCGGCCATCCATCAGCTTCCAGAGGCCCGAGGAGAAAGGCGAGAGCAAGGAGCCGCTCACGGAGCTTTTGCCAACTCATTTCTGCACCGTTCGTGCTTTAAAGAGGAGAAGAAATGACTCTGACCCGGTGTCATTCTCAAAGGGAGGTTTCAGATGACTTGGCGCAAGGATGAGACTGAAACTCCTGGCTCACAGATCACAAGCAACCTAATGAAGAAACCCCATCCTCGCAGCAGAGGGACAGGGAAAGATCAAAGCCCGGCACGGCAGGGCATCAGCAGTCAGCATATTAAATAAACTGTTGTAATACAATCGTTTGCACCTCTCAGTTGCTGAAGGCTGCTTGATTTCACACACAGAGATGCACACTTGACCTCATATACACCCTGAGGCATGCTCTGGGAAAAATGGGCTCTGCCCTGGCACCCGGGTGCAAGAGGGAGAGGGCTCCTCCACTGGAGGAGGTGAAATGCCTTACTAATTCCCTGTTTCAAATATAATACCCCGACCTTGTCCTCCTAGCACCAGCAACAACCTTTTGCTCCTTATCTAAATGCCCATCAGAAAGTTCTCAGCCTATTTCTGCTAAGCTGAGCTCTAGGTGCAAAAGCTCTCCCTGAAGGTCTGACTAGGTGTCACCTCCTCTGCAATGGTCAGCACAGAGAGAGAGCAGCAGAAGGTTGGGGAAACTCCATCCGTGGAGATAGTCAACAGTTGGCTGGGTAAAGTCCTGAGCAACCTGATCTAACACAAAAATTCCCTCTGCTTTAGTGGGAGCTTGGGCCAGAGGATCTTCTATGGTCCCTACCTACCTACGTTATTCCTAGGACATCACAGGACAAGTCCTGCTATGGAGGTGTTAAAGGAAACCATGAGCAAGGGCAGAAGCCTTTAGGCAGGACTCTACCAGAAATCAGGCATTTGGAGAAATATTTAGTCCCACCTCAGTTCACCCCTGTGACAAGAGTTGTGCACCCCCCCGGCTCAAAGGAAGAGAAGAAGAAACAGATTCTCATTTACAGCTATTTTCAAACTTTACATTTGTGATGGGAAAGAGAGCACCAAGGCTGCAAAGGCTCAGATCTCCAAACCTTCTCTTCCACTTGCCTTCCCCCAACACCTAGAACACCCTCACACTTTGTTTCTGCCCATTCTCAGACAATAACATCCAGAGGGTTAATCCTCCCCCCGAGCACAGTGAGGGTTCCAGGGCAGGAGGACAGTCCCGTACTTTGGTGGCCCTCAGATAGCCAGGCAGACAGCTCTGTGGTGGCAACCAGGCAGCAAGCGTGGCCACCGAGGGAAGAGCCAGAAGCCAGGCTGCCTCGGGAGGCGGCAGCAATCCCTACCTCTGGGATGCGGACACTGTAGGGCTGGTTGTGGAACTGGGGGGCGTTGTCATTCACGTCTCCGACTTGGATGTTGACCGTCCCTTTGATGACCTGCGGCCGCAAGGATAACAACAGGAAAGGGGTGTCAGCTTTACGCATGGATTTAAAACCTAAAGCAAGCTTGCGGCTGCTTTTTCCGACTTGGGCTTTTGGCAAGCGACGACCATGGTCCCGCTCCCCAGATCCCCCCCGGCACAACGCAGAAGAAGGTCCCCTGGCAACCCACACTCATCCTCCCTGCTCCCTTCCGCCCGTGCCGCAGACCATGAAATGAGAAGTCACACTTACCCCTTGGCTGTCACTGACGGAAAATTCAACCGTGAATTCTGACTTAGTCTGAAAGGGAAGGAGAAGAAAAACATATAATTAAAGATACTGTAGTGTTTATCTGCAGATGGCAGGCTTGGGACTTTTAGCCAATATTATTACATGCAAAATGCTTTCAGGACCTTCAAGAAGAGAAGAAGTGCTTGAGTGCAATTACCTGTGTTGAGTATAAAATGCAGAGAAATATCAGTGCCAGCGGGGCTCCGGAGTATTTCACGGGCACGGTGAGGAGCTGCTCGGCCGTGGGTCAGGAGGACGTGGGGGCTAAGGAACCGACTCCCCGACTAACAGTCGAGCACTTTAAACAGACAACTAGGCTAAAGTAGATGAGAGGAGCCCGCTGTTTAACCTTCTCTGGCGTGCCAGCAAGCCCTGGCTCTCTTTGCACGCCCTCCCCATCCCCAACGCCACAGGCAGCAAGAGGGAATAAGTGCAAAGGCAGAGAAAAGCAGTTTTCCACCCACGGTGTTACTGCAACCCGGCACCATCTCCCACCGCAAGATACAGGGATGATGCAAAAAGAGAAGAAAGTCCAAAGGAAAGAAGAGCTGTGCCGTTAGCTTTTGTTCAAGATGACAATACAACATAGTCTCACCGAGGGCGTCTAAATCTTGCCGCTGCTTCCCCAAACTTACCTGCCGAGCAGCAGCTCTTGGAATATCACAGAGCTGTGAACACTGGGATAAGCCCAGGGTCTGTAGTAAGAACTTGCTGAAATCCCATAAACCCATTGAAAAAAATAAAAGAAAAAAAAAAGCCTGTGCAGGCCTCTCTGCCCCTTAATTGCTCTGATTAAGTTAAGAGCTTGGTCTTAAATGATGATATACTGAAGTCACTGGCGCTGGGGTGAGGGACAAGTGGGGAAGAGGGGATTATTTTAGTGGCAGGGCAGGGAAATATTGCTAGTGGAGGCCGAGCTTCTCTTCCTGACCTTTCTTTTCCACCAACCATCATTTCGTTCACATTTTACCAAGAAATCATGCAGGGATGGACCACACCTATCTGGCACCCGGACATGATTTGCGTTTTGGTTCCTTTAGTCCCAGCAATTCCTTCCCTTCTCCCGCATCCCTTCCCACCCTGAGCTGCTAGAGCACAGCAACTTGACGTTTCCAAAAAATCATGCAGGAAAAGCTGGAAAGGCAGCTTGAAATGGCTCTCTGGGCTGTAGATTTGGTTGATTTATTCCTAACGAGCAGCTCAGGGACCAGCAGCAGCCACTGGTCCCCAGACCAGAAGCTCTGCTTGCACCAAGGTAGCAGTTTGTCTTGGAGAAGGCTTTGGGGAAGAGCCCAGTAGAGCGTACACCCCTCCTGCCCCCACATCTGTCCCCTCCCAATCCCCCCTGTCTGAACAACCGGGGAATTCAACCTGAGAAAGCCTTTCCTAGCTCCTGCCTCGAGGCAATGCTTGCAGGCAGAACGAAGAGCTGAAATAGCAACGGAGAGGGGAGCCTCTGCTCCTCCTCACATCCCACCCTACTGCATCAGCATCTTTCACCTCCGCTCCCCATTGGTGCCACCACAAGGGACAAAGCAGAAGGAAAGAAAGGAACAACAAGAGAGAAGAAACAACCTGTTGAGCATGTACTTTTAAAAGCTTGATAAAATAATCAGAGAAAGCTGCCGCATGCTAATTTATGTCTCTACCCTTCACTTGAGCACATACTTTTTTTAGACTCAGGGAGTGTCTTTTTTTAAAAACTTGTTTTCCTCCTATTCTTTGTGGGAACGAAAAATCTTTTGAAAATTGTTTTGCCTCTATACGTTCACTCCTTCCTCTTTTTATCTATTTTCCCTTTTCCTGCATCGTTTACCTTACTAGGACTGCCTCTCCCTTTTTGGGTCTCTCTCTTTCTCCTCCACTGCACGAGAATTTCTCTCTTCCTTTTCTTTCCCCCTCCACTTTTGTTGTATGCCTTTCTCTCCCCTGACTTTTTAATCCCATGCAGTCAGGTCAGCATCTCCTGTCCACCTCCACCCCTTCCCTCTCACGCCATCCTGCTCCCTCCTCCACCATAAATCACCATTTACACCTTTCCCATATCCATACCAAGCTACGCACAGGTCTGTCTTCACCCTCTTCCATGCGCTGCTGACTTTGAGCCCCTGAAATAAGTTGATGGGTGCAGGCTCCTCTCCTGGTTCAAGCTCCTTCCCTTCCCACCCTCCACCAAAAGGCACCTAAAAATCTATTGATCACCCTCCCTGGCTTAAGGTTGTTATCACAAGTATTGGGAAGCTGTAGGCATTTGAATAAGGGAAGATTTATGACTCATGCCAGCAGCTGTTGGCACAGGGAGGTGGAAGGGAGAGGGGTGAAGATAAACTGTTCGATTTTTCCAGAGCCTCGCTCTTTAACGCTGTGAAATTGAGTTTGCCCTCCCCCAGCCTGAGGAGCATCCACTGCCCCGCTCCTCCCCATCCTCACATCTGGCTGGCTCCAAGTGGGACCACCAGTGCCTGAGGTGTGCTAACGGGTTTTATCTTCACGGCGCTGCCGCTGGCAAAGGAAGTACAAAACACGGGCAAAAGGAACACAGGGGAAATTAAGACCGTTTCCCCGAGTCGCACAGTATTTTCTCAGTTTTCCCATGCTCACGTCTGAGCACCTGTGCTATCGCTTCCTCCTCACTCCAGGAACGCGGCAAGGTCCGGGGCTTTTGTAACACAGGCACCCGGGTGGGATATCATCTTTGCACACCAAAACTACCACTGAAACAGCTCCGAGGCAAAAATCCTGCCAAATTTAGCATCCAGCAACCCGAATCTACAAGATGATGAAAAGTCATTATGAGATTGAACAAGCAGGTATACCATTTACAGCAGTGTGTGAAGAGATGTGAGGTAAAGGACTTAATTGGAATATAGGTTTAAAGAGGGAGCCTGCAAGTTTCCCTGAATGTATGAACGTCCCGATCTTTGGTGGATCGTTCTCATTTATTGTTTTCTTTACTTTTAAGCTTGTAAATATTATTCGGGGACCAGGAAAACCAACAAGCCAGGTGGAACCAAAGCTCCCTGCTTATTCCCTGTGTCCCCACTGAGCTGGAGACAGTGATGGGGTGGCTAGGGACAGACTCCGATGGGGACACATCAGATGCCTGGAGGATTCCCAACTCTGCAGGGGAGCAACACCCAGGCTGCATCTCCGCTGCCGCAGAAGGCGGAGGGTCACCATTTATGTGAGCAGAGATGTTTTTTACCCTCCACCCAGCAGAAAGCGGCGTTACCTCTCTGTCCAAGGGCTGCCTGAGCCAGACGACGCCGGTCATGCTCTCCACCGCGAAGAACCGGCTGGCCTCCTCCCCAACCACGCCGAAGACCAGCGGGTCATTGTCCAGGTCCCGGGCCAGCAGCTGAGTCACTGAGGAGCCTGGGGGAGATGGAGAGGAAAGAAATCATGAGTGAAATATAGGATAGAGGTGGGGGGAAATCCTAAAAATATTCAGGTCTTCTGCTTTTCTCCCTTAAGTCATTCCCAAACTATTTTCCCATGGTACCACAACGCTTCAAACGCTTTTACAGCAGCAGCAGGAGCCAAGCTGTGCCTCGTCCTACTGTTCTCTCCAGCACAGATAAATTGTACCCACAGCTCCTCTCCTCCCTTGCCCTTATCAGAAGGGAAAGTCACGTTAGCTCAGCAGAAACATGGTAATCTCAAGCAGTAGAGGCAGTGCAGGAGCTCAGCCGTCTCCTGGGTAAGCACGTACCAGCCTCCTTCACACTGTCCCCCACTGAGGGGCAACACCAGCAGATACAACATCTCCAGGTGAAAAGCAAACATCCCAAGGCCAAGAGCACGGACATGATGCCCACGGGCACCTCAAGGCTTAGGGATTTGGTAGGGCCTGGAGACAGACACAGACCTGGGGTTCGTTTTGAACACCGCAGCTGCTACAAGTGTTGGTCTTTTTGGCAGAGGGAGTGAGAGATGCTGGGAATAATCCTCCACTACCTTCTACCAAATCATGTTTGAAAACATCTTCTGCAGCATCTTGAATACCCCACCCAACAACAGCCTTACTCAGCCATCTCTCACGGGCACGCAGTCACAAATGCCTCTTCCTGACTACGTGCAAGAGGCAACCAGGACCCTCCAAAGTTGCTTCATGGGAGCCACGTGTCCTGTTTGTGAACTCCACGCTGCTCCCAGAGTAGGATGGCTTCTACTGGTCTGAAAGCAAGGGACAGCCACCACCCTTGGAGATCCATTTCAGCCCCATAAGAACCTCGTTGGATCATTTTGGGCCTTTCTGTGACACCTCTGAGGGCATTCGAAATCTAGTGTGGTAGATCAACCATAGCTGGCTGCTTGTTGCCCACCTAGCCACTCTCAGCGTCCACCCCTCAGCAGAACAAGGGAGAAAATAGGAGGAAAAACACTGGTGAGTGGAGATGAGGGTGGGAGATCTCTTGGTCACCTAGCCCCAAGGATGGAGGAGGGGGACAAGCTCTGTATGAGCCATCTTCGGCAGTATGAGAGCACCCTACAGCCCCAAAACATCTGGTCAAGGAGAACGGATGCCAAAATTTCATCCATTTGGGAAGAGGAGAGAAGCTCTATCAGACCAGAGGGCAAATGTGGCGGCACAGCTTGGTGAGCGGAGCGACCCAGGCAATTACCAACCAGTTGGCCTGACATCAATCACAGCTGAAATAATGGAAAAAGCTGATATGAGATTCCAATAATAAAGAATTAAACGATAGGAACATAATTAATGCCAATCAACATTATTTTATGGAAAATAGGCCTTGTCAAACAAACCTGATTTTATACTTTGATAAGATTACAATTTTGGCAGATAAAGGTAACTGCGAAGAAATAATAGACTTTTGTAAGGCATTTGACTTAGCACTGTGTGACTTTCTGATTAAAAATTTAGCACTGTACGATACTGATGAAGTGCACTCGAGCAAAGACCCAGCTGCCTGACAGGTCCCAAGGCCACCGACAGCAATTGAGGGACATCCTAGCACGATGTAAAACTGCTGTCGGTACAAACTCAGGTGACACTACAGCAAATAACAGGGATGACCAAGCAGCCAGGTGAAGCGATCGGTAATCTGGGCTTGTTTGGTAAAAATCTGTTCTCACAACCTTGCTCCAAATGCCCTTGAAAAAGGCTGGGGGACCACCGTTGCAGAGGAGGACATCACAGGTCCCTTCTCTCAAGTCACAGGCGATAAGACAAGAGGAAATGGCCTCAAGTTGTGCCAGCGGAGATTCAGATGGGATAGTAGGAATAATTTTTACACTGAGAGGGTTATTAAGCCTTGGAAGGGGCTGCCCAGGGAAGGGGTTGAGGCCTCGTCCCTGGAGGTATTTAAAAGCCAGGTTGACATAGTGCTTAGAGACATGGTTTAGTGATGGTTTTTATCACAGTTAGGTTGATGGTTGGACTAGATGAGCTTAAAGGTCCCTTCCAACCTAGACAATTCTATGATTCTATCCTGAAAACAGCCATTCCGGCAGGACCAGGGATCCAAGCACACAAGGAGCTCTTTCCATGCCCTGGTTGGCAGAGCCACAGCACAATCTGAGCACTTGGAGAAGTGACTTTAGGGCTGTATAACTGGTTCTGCCACGGCTGCAATTCTGCAAGCTCCTTGGCTGGCTGCATGGTCTTCAGGACTAGGTGCAAGATGAAGCCACAAATGCTCAAGAGCTAGCAAAACCACCTTAATCTTAACAAGGACTTTAAAATCTTGGACTGCTTTAACTATGACAAAAAAGGATGAGATGACTCAGGCCATCTTGAGCACATCTATGATGAGGACAAAATGTAATGCTTAAACGATGACTATTCCAGAGCAAGAAAACACAGCAAGACTCAATGCCCAAACCCAGACAATTTTCTATTTGGAGAAGAAATAGCAGTTTTTTGTTTAAAAAGAGCAACTATAGTTAACCACTGGAAAAAAAATTCCTTCCACCAACACAGTTGCAGGTGAGGGACAGCTCACAATCAAAGACATTTTGGACAAAGACCCAAAAGCAAGAATCCCCCCAAATCACTGAGGTCAACTGGTTCATCTGCAGTGCTCCCACTTCTTCAGTGAAGCCAACGCTGGATTGACCCTAAGCTTTCTCAAGCCTCAGAATCTTGATATAAAAACCGCTGCTAGCTTGGTTGTATTTTGCAGGACATCCGAATCCATGCTTAGCAAAGGCTTCTTTGCCCCAGAAGATGGACAAGACTATGACCATCCCCATGACAGTGACAGCCAGTAATTAGGACAAGATAAATCCAGGGTCATGCCTTTGTTCTGCCAAATTTAATGGGAGAAAGAGACTTTCCCCCTTTACATCTCATATAAACCCCCTAGATCAACAGGGTATCTGCGATTCCTTCTAGAACTGCAAATACTTCAAACCCCAAAAGGTCTCAGGCTCAGTCGTAACTCACAGTGGAAGGGAAACAATCTTAAAAATCCTGCTGAATAGGAAAACCATGTCCCAGCCAGTTCTAATCATAGCCGCATTCATGGTGTGTACGCTGCAAATCCACTTGCACAAAGAAATCAGCCAGCAAACGAACATTTAACTCTTCTCTGCCTCTCTGCATTACAGCTGCCTCCCACCATCAGGGAATTTCTTTCCTAAATTCAGGATAGCCTGGAGAAGGCGGCAAGGCATTTCTGGACAGAGTGCATCATCCCACCCACAGACACGCATAGTTAGAATTTGGGAAACCGGGAAACAGCATGCTGGACTTGTCCTCTCTCCAGTCCAGGCATATCAAAATCAAGGACAGATTTAGCAAGTAAAAGAAGAGGGAAGGGAACATTCAGCACCTATACCCTCTTCAACTTCTCTTCTTTTTTTCTAAACTGCATGTTGTTCTCCTGTATCACAGGAAAATACCTTCTTAAGTAAACTCTCACCAGCGAGACGCCAAACACTAACAGCTATTTTACCCATTCCCTTACCTGTCCATCAGCCAGCAATCACCATCCTAACTTAAGAGCACCTCCCAATTCATCATAGAAAAAAAAAAAAAAGCATAAAATACAAATCAAAGTAACAAATTAAATATAAGATAATGAGAAACCGAACTCTGGAATAAGAAATGAGGCTTCACAACTGCTTTGCCATTTGTTATTCTGATTTTTGCAAGCTTTACCCCAGAGGAATGCTAACTTTAGGCACGTAGCGTAAGCCAGGCATGCAGGATGCAGTGGGAGATGACCACAGCAGAGCACGTTGGGCTCCTTCACCCTCTGTGATCAGACTCCAGGTCGTGGGGTCCAAGATAAAAGTTTGTGGGAGCTACCTTCCACCCGGTTCCTTTAGCACCTATTTATTTAATCCTACTTTCCCCCCCCCCGTCTCAGTTGACCCCACCAGGGGAGGAGAAGCAGACTATGTGGCTAGCACAAGGCAAACACACACAGCTGGAATATCTCGGCTGTGGTCACCGTCCATCAGACCACAAGAAATCTCATTTTCCAAGGTGGTCACAGGGAAGGTGCTGTTGAACCACCCATGGATGAAACCAGACCAAGGCCAACACCCCACCCAGGGACACTCAGCTCCGCGGCTGGACTCCACGCTCGCTTTCATGGAAGCATCACAGGAATTGTCAAAGGACTGCAAAAGCAGCCCTAGCACCTTCGCATAAAGCCGTCTGTAACCCTGGGAAACCATCAAAAAGCAGAGGGTCCCACTCCGACGGGGCGTGCAGAGCCCAGGGAGCACCACATCTGCCAGAAACCCCTCTGAGGATGCTGCTTGAGCAGCCACAAGCCCAAGTGCCGACCTGGCTCTGCCGAGGGCTGAGGAAACAGGGACAAATTATCCTTCTGCAGTGCAAAGTTATAGGCTCCATTTGTTTCCCCTCAGGAATCAGACAGGGCAGTTAAGTGTCTTGATTCCACCAGATAATCACAATTTATCTTGTCTCCTTTTGCCTCCTTTCTCTCAATCATGGCTACTTCTCCCTCTTTCTCACACAACATAGATTTTCTACTTATTCCAAGTCTTGAACTTTGACTGACCTCGGGAGCTTTTTTGTTGTTGTTCTTGCCTCTTGCTTTCTTCTGCAAGGATTTTATTAAATTTCTTTTAGGTTTGGCTGCTTTATGGGGTGTACTTCCCCCCCTATACAGGAACTCCTGTCTCAGCATCTTGCTTGCAGCTGGAAACCTGTATCTTTTTCTTGCCCTTCCATTTTGCCAAGGAGGAAGTTAGACGAAGGGGCTGTGTCCTCCCATTTCCTCCCAATCGCTTTTGTTTTCAAGAGAGGTATGAGAAAGGAGGAAAAACAAACTTTCCGCTAGAATCATAGAATCGTTATGGTTGGAAGAAACCTTTAAGATCATCAAGTCCAACCGTTAACACTGGCAAGTTATCACTAAGCCACTTCCCTCAGCACCACATATACCCATCTTTTAAGTACCTTCAGGGATGCCAACTCAACCACTTCCCTGGGCAGCCTGTTCCAATGCTTGACAACCCTTTCGGTGAAGAAATTTTCCTAATATCCAACCTAAACCTCCCCTGATGCAACTTGAGGCCGTCTCCTCTTGTCCTATGGCCTATTACTTGGGAAAAGAGACCAACAAACTCAAAGCTCCTGCAGGGTTTTGGGAGTGCAGAACCCCATGACCAGGGAAAGAGCTGGAGGATGAAGAAGCTTGCCAGAAGAGCGAGATGCTGACTTGGTTCTGCAAAGGGATGGGCTGGGGTGGAATGGAGAGCACTGGGATCCAACAGAAGGGGCAGGTTTCTAATTAGTTGCTTAATAAGGTGCTCTCTAAAAAGGTCTGATCCATACCCTAGTGGAGTTAACAGGAATCTCTCCACTGACTGCTGGCTCAAGACTTCAGGCATCAGCTACACTTTAATACTAAAAACATTTTAATCCCTGCTTTCAAAAGCCAGTGCCCGTTTCTCCTTGGCTCATCATTTCTCACCCCTCCTGAGCTCTGGATCATATCTGTGGGCACGGTCACCACCTAGCTTCTTGGCTCCCTGTCTTCTGCCACGGCTACCGAGAGCAGTCTGGAGACTGCCAGCTCCACGGGCACTCAGCTTAAAGGCAAGGGGGTTTGCAGAATCAAAAGCCAGAAATTTCTACGTAGTAGCAGCAAACAGATCAGAGGCAGCGGGCATGCTGGGGAGGGAGGGAGACAGACAGCGGCAGGGAGACAGTCCTTGTGCCCCGAGCAGTGCCTATGATCCTCAACCAAGGTCACAAGCTGGCACAGAGAGCCCTCCATTGCTATTCAACTCCTCAAACCAGCACAGTATTTATTTACATATAAATCATTTCAGCATCCACACCCTGCAGCAAGGAGTCCCCTTGCATGAAGGCAACCGCCACAATTTTGCTCCAAAGTAGTTGCCACCAGATTTCCTTGTATCTCTCTCTCCTTCCTTCCTTCCTTGGAAGGGAGACGGAACAAATCACATCCCATTTGCTTCTCCTTGCTTCAGCTGCTAGCCAGCCACCCTGCCTTCCTGCCCCAGTCATCCCAGCACAGGCAGCTCCAATTAGCCCAGTCCATCACAGCAGGCTGGCCTCTGATGTGCTTTGTGTCAGGATTTGATGGATCTGATCTTGAAATTCAAGCCCTGTTCTTCTCATTTGTCGCCTGCTCCTTTTTCTTTGCCTGTAATTTATTTTCTCTTTCACCTTTCATAAAAAAATAAACGAAGAAAAAAGGCCCCTCCATGACGTTTTCCCAAAGATTTCTTTAAAAAAAAAAAGATGAAATGCCAATATTTCTGTGCTGCTGAGCAATCTCTAAACAATGTGAGGGAGAGGATAGTGACTCTCTAGCAAGGAACAGAAGGCAGAATCTGGTTTCAAGCAGGAGGCCACCACAGCAAGTGGGAGCTGCTCCCGTGTTTGGGATGAGGTTTCATGGCTTTCCCAGAACCGATGAGCCCTGACAAGCTGGGGACAGAGGATGCACAGGAGACCCCACCTAATGTGAAGGGGGAGATGCCAGCATGGGCACAGTGCAAGGGGCTAGGAGAGCAAGCAAAGCACACTTGGGCTCAGGAAATCTCTTGCAGGCACCAAGGTCTCTCCATTCCTGCCTTCCTCCCAGTCACTCCCAGCCTCCTGGAGCACTTTTCTTGTCCATGCCACAGATGGCCATGGATTATAGAATCATAGAATGGTTTAGTTTGGAAGGGACCTAAAGATCATCTAGTTCCAGCCCCCCCGCCCTGGGCAGGGACACCTCCCACCAGACCAGGTTGCTCCAAGCCCCATCCAGCCTGGCCTTGAACCCCTCCAGGGATGGGGCAGCCACAGCTTCTCTGGGCAACCTGGGCCAGGCTCTCACCACCCCCACAGCACAGAATTTCTTCCTAATATCTAATCTCAATCTATCCTGTTCCAGTTTGAAGCCATTACCCCTCATCATATCATGACATGCCCTTGTGAAAAATACCTCTTCAGCTTTCCTGTAGCCCCCTTCAGATACTGGAAGGCTGTGATAATGTCTCCCCAGAGCCTTCTCTTCTCCAGGCTGCACAACCCCAACTCTCTCAGCCTTTCTTCACAGGAGAGGTGCTCCAATCATCTGATCATCTTTGTGGCCCTCATGCAAAAGATGTGGGCTTCCAAAGATTAATCACCACATGCTCCAAACTGCTGTTGCTGGGAGGATCCTGCTCCTCACAGCTGGAGCATGCCTTGGGTGAACCATAACAGCAAAACTCACGGCGTGCAAGCATGCTGAGGTTAAAGCCTGGCCAACATCATTCAGACACGCTCAGGGATACCTAAAAGCACACCAGAGGTGCAAGGGCAACCCACTCATCCATCTCCAAGCCTTTCTCCCAAAGCAGGTAGCTGCCAGCTCATTTCGTAAGCACAACCTCAACAGATATTCTCCGGCCTCCTTCTCAGAAAGGGCTCAACCACTTGAGCCAAAACTTTCCAGAACAACTCAGCAAAAAAACTTTCCACTCCGACAATTCAAGTTGAGCTCAACGTTACATACTTCTCTTTCCAGGTGCTAACGGGAAGCATCAGCTTACCCCACCACCAAGGCTGCCTCTGCTCCGATTAAGGTGCTGCAGAGCAAGAGAAAAAAGGGCAGGGAGACACCAGCACCTATTAAAAAAGGGTCGCATAATAAATAAATTAGAAAATAACAGTTTCTGCTGCCAGAAAGGCAGGAAATCTTGACCAATTATGGGGAGAAAAGCCCAGGACAAGATGGTCCTGTAACCACACACGCTACTGCCATCGCCCATCACGTACAGGAGTGAAAGGAGCCAAACACGGAGGTGACAGAGAAGAAGGAAAACAAATCTGTGCAGTCAGAGCCATTTCTGAGGGAGTTTATCAAGCTGGGAAGTGAAAGGCACAGCAGAGAGTTTTTTCCCTAGCTCTTCGGATGCTCGAAGCCAGAGCAGGAGACAGAGCCTGTAATTTCTCTGCTGCATTTAGTTATTTTAAGTGAGGAGTCAGTGGCAAGATGGAATCCATAGGATGACCTGACAGACGGTGGTAAAGCTCAGAAAGAGCCATTGCCTGTCTCCATTCTCCCCAGCTCTCGCAGAGACCTATAGGAGGGTGTTTCAAGCTGTTTAAAGGGAAGAGCACAGCAGGAGGGATAGAAGAGCCAAGTGTTCCCACCAAGAGCAGCCATAAGAGAGGACCTTTTTTGGATTTACATCAGGTGTTTACTGAACACTTTGGTTAACTTTACAAGGGAAATAAGAGGGGAAAACTACAAAACCCAAGGGTATATTGAGCTTCCTTGACATTATCAGTAAAATAAAGAGAATATCTGAGGCTTTTCCAGTAGACGTTGTGCATGTAGTCACTGGGCTTGCTGGCACGCATGTGGGTAGAGAAGTGACACACTTACAATTGAAGTCAACATCTATGTTAACACAGTTAAGACAGAGCAATTTCCCCTCCATCAACCTTCAAACGGGTCTTACAGTGCCGCAGACGTCAAGCAAGCTTTCTGAATCCAGTTTAAAACATATGTCTTCATGCCACTGCCAACTCTTCCCAGCGGATAGAGGTCACAGCCTTTGCTTCCTTTGCTGGCACCCATTTATTATTATTTATTATTAATATATGTTATATAGAATAATAATTATTAGCAGTTTATTAACCAAAACTCTCCAACCAGGCTGGCTGAGATCACCCATATGCCTTAATACCACTGCGGCATCTCCGGATCTGCCTGAAAATGGGGACTAAAAAAATTGCTCATCCCTGGGCAAACCCCCTGCAAAGAGGAGCGGGCTCAGAGGGTGCCTGTCTCTCCTTTCTCCCTGCCTGCTCAGGCCAGGATCCGGCAATTCCTGCCCTCTGGCTCCCTAAGAAACCCACAGCCCTTGTCCCCAGGCCAAGGGAGAACATGGAGAGTTTGCTAAAGCTGAAAGAACTTTTGTTTCTTTTTTGTTTGGAAAGGAGCGGGCTGTATCAGCATGAGAGAGGGAAGTAAATACAAATGCATCAAAAAAAAAAACCAAAAAAAGAAAAAAAAAACAACACACCAAAACCCAGGAAGGTAAAAGAGTAGAATACGAAAAGACACACTTGTAAAAGAAGGAGTCTTGGGTCTGTTAAGATATTACCGGTGTGAAAAGGGTTCCCGCACTTAAAAAAACCCTCTTAAAAATAATTTCCTCTCCACACTGCCTGGAAGCCTCATAATTACCAACAATGATCACAGACCCATTCATTTCATCCTAAAATTAATACATCACGTTTGGAACGATATCACATTAATTTATCACAAGATTTATGAAACTTGTACTTTTTTCTAATGAGATTTATGCAAATTCTGCTCCATCCATTGTTTGCGCCATTAAAAAAAAAAAAAGTTCCCCGCAGAAACTGCTCTGTCAAAAAGTCTCGTTCACTTTTATTGATATCTGTCCTTCTCTCTTCATCCCCAGAACAGAAGAGGAAGGAGGAGAGACAGTTCCAGTTGGGGTGTGATCCTGTTCCCAAGCAGAGGAAGGAGAGCATCCCCATCACAAGGATGGCGGCATCAGGGGAGTCCACCATTCGAGGCACTTAGGTTTTAAACTAATTTCAAAAGGAAATTAACTGGTGCTTCACTTAACACCTTTGTCTGAGAAGGGTCAGAGAACAAGAGGAGCAGCGGGGAGTTGTGAAATTAAAGCATTTAGGCTTTCTCGAGTGGAAAAAGCCTGTGCTTGGTAAACTTACAGAAGAAATACAAAAGGGGAGTGGGGGGAACAAACAACAAGAGAAATAGAAGCATTGAGCACTGTGGGTTTATAAAGGAGGAGGGGGGAGGAAATCACATGAGATTAACTCGGTATTTTACAGCAGAGCTGTAAATTGAAGACAGGAGTGCACAAGATGCCCAGGAAAGCACTCGGTGCAATGCCTCACGGAGCCTGAGATTTCCTGAAGACTGGGGCAATTCTCAGGAGCGTGCACAAGATGGTACAAAGCAGGCGAGAACCGTTTCCAACTCAACCACGGCAGGACTATTGTCTTCATTTCTGAGCACTGCCAAATGGAAATCAAGTGGAGATCTTCATCCATACCTGCACAGCTTGGCCTGGGAGGCTGGGGAAGGGAATTCTTGAAACCCCCTAAATATTAGATGCAGCTTTGGCTCCTTGGGGCTGCCCTCGCGTGACTAACAACTATTCATGAGACACACGTATAGGGGTGGGAGGAGGCGAGATAAACTGAAAAAGCAGAGGAAAACATAAATCTGGGGTTAGCAGAGGATTCCCAACGGTGAAATCTCCTTAGGCATTAAATAACGGCAGAAACCCCCCACATTGCCTGGGGGCTTTTAAAACAAGCCTGGAGAAGATGCTACAAAACTCATCATGGAATAGCCCTGATGGGATCCAAACCCCAATTTTTGCAACTCTGAGGAGCAGGGAGGAGGATGCTCCCAACCTGTGAGGACAAACCCCTTCCCTCTGCATGGTCGTGCTGCCAAATATCTCCACAAGCTCTGCTCCATGCTGCCTTGTGCCTCGCTCCGAAACGCTCCCAACACTCCGTACAACCCCCTCTACGCTCACTCCTCAAGGAAAATCTAGCTAATATAGTCTTGATTAACATGTCTTGCACATGTTTAAACCCTAAATCCATAGAATATCCTTTTCTAATTAATGTTTGAAATAAGAAACAACCCAGAAAAAGTAAGGAATATTTCCCTTTGTTCCTTTCCACCTTCTCCTGACCTCTCCAGCTCCCTCAAAAAAAAAAAATAAAAAAAATCATTTTTAAACTAATTAAACACTCGTTGGCCAAAGAAAGCTCTGTGACAGGTACCGGCGTGGAAGGAAACGCCACACAGTTCTCTGCATGAATATTGCACCTCAGTAACAGGCAGAAAACCAAGATCATTAGGGATGGCGAGACCTTCACCTCACCCTGCTTTCCCACCAGTGCCTGGACACTGGGCAAGCTCCAAGAAAGAGGTGAAGACCACCAGAGGGGACTCAGGGCACCTAGTCACTGGTGAAATATTTAACTGAGCCTACTCAGTGCTGGGGAGAGGTGTTCACCAGTAAACCTGCCTTTACACTCACACTTCTCCACCTTATCAGAAGGACCCATGATGCACACACATCCATCCAACTGTAGGAATCTCACATCTCATGCAGGCTGCAGGACCTCCTTCCCCAAATGCTATTTTTCCAACCAACCAACGCTTGCCTTGATGGCCAGCTTTTAGAAGACCACACTTCTCTGAAAAATGGATATGCATGTAGGGGGGATGCCCAATTAATTCCCCGACCCACCCACCAGAGCCTGCAAGAGTACATTTCCAACAGGCACTTCCAGCAATGGCCATGACCATCCTCTGCCCAGCAACTCGGGAACATCCCTGGCATGTTGCAGCCCAATACAGAAGGATTTGCACCACAAAAGAAACCATAGGTTCCTACAAGTTTCATGAAAGTAATAGCTGAACTAAAGACAGCTGAGTGCCCCTCCTTAAGGTCACAACCCTTTTTCTTTAAAAGATGTGATTATAGAATCATAGAATTATCTATGTTGGAAGGGACCTTTAAGATCACCTAGTCCAACCATCAACCTCACTCTGATAAAATATCACTAAACCATGTCTCTAAGCACTATGTCAACCCGGCTTTTAAATACCTCCAGGGATGGGGCCTCAACCACTTCCCTGGGCAGCCCATTCCAAGGCTTCAGAACCTCTTCCACATCAACTTTTTTCCTACTCTCTGATCTGAACCTCCCCTGGCACAACTTGAGGCCGTTTCCTCTTGTCCCATCACCTGGAACTTGGGAGAAAAGACTGACCCCCCCTGGCTACACCCTCCTTTCAGGGAGTTGGAGAGAGCGAGAAGGTTGATTGCCAGCTATCTCACCAACATGAACTAGCCAACCAGCACAGGCAGGGAACAGAACATCTCACCTCTCTTGGGACAGCTTTCAGGCCTCATGGACATGGTGAGGAGACCTTCCTCCCAGGAGTTTTACTGATCACATGCAGAGATAGATTCCTCCCAAGCAATCACCCCAAGCTGTTCCTTAGGGGGGAACTCTGAATTACTATGGATTTTGAGGTCAGGGCTTTCTGTAGTGACACAGTGCAGAGTCACTGTGTTTCCAGAAACAAGAAATTATGCCAACTGACCAAACAAGTTGTACAAACAAGCACAGAGACTAACTCTGCCGCACCACAGTGCTGGGGTCAGTCCCATTTCGGGAGCTGAAAGGCAGAGGATTAATTTTCTAAACAAAGCCAGGCAAGCTTGCATTTGGACTGCCAGCTGGCAAGAACAGAGATAACAAGAAACTCCTGATCCTGCCACAGAAACGCCGACACCGTGCAAAGAGCTCCACAGGTCAGAAGAAACCATTTCAGCAGGTGACCTCTTGCTGCTGCCCTTTTTGATTACCCAGAGGTGTCTTGCCAGCTACAACCAAGTAGCAGCAGAGATGCCAAGCACCCATATTTTCAGAGGTATCTTTCAGTGGGGCACAAAGACTGGGTAACCAGCTGAAGCAAGCCATGGACTCTCTCTAGGAAAGATAGGACTCTCACTAGGCTAATCTTCGTTATAGCGTAGGGGATAATGCCACCAAAGCATAAAAGATGTCGCCTTCCCTCCCAGAAAGGGGAGCTGGTAGAAGACTGAGAGCTACCATATGGCCAGAGGGGACCAACCAGTCCGATGGCTGGAACTAGGCTCCAGTAACAGGGATGAGCATAAAATGCCACCTCTGAAACCAAATCCTAGCCCCAGGGATTACTTTCTATTTAGTGGACGCTAAGAACTAACAGGAGCTCCACTGAGATGATTCAGATAGGAATCACCTCTCCTCAACTTGGAAAAAACTGGGGTACATGCCCACTGCAATCTCCCATTTGCTGCAGAAAGCAGGAGGGCAGAGGAGGTTAAAAGATGCAGCTGACCCAGCATCCTCAAGTTCATGGCTTCTCTTTGGCCCTACCAAGCTTTCTAGAAACGCACCAGGGCAAACGGAAGAAAAGCAGGACCCCAGAAGCATAGTCAATGAGGTGCTTTACTATTTGGTGTAAATAAATGATTTATGAGTAAGGTGACACACACAGTAGTTTGCATCTTACCCAGGCAAGGTAACATAGCTTTGTGTTAATTAGAAGAGAGCTGCTGTTCTGCAATTAATATGAGGTCAGAGATAAAGCTTGTTAGATCGTGCTGCCTATGGACTAGGTCCCAGGACTGTCCTGGCACTGAGCAGGATTGCAAGATACCCATGGGGTGTAAGACAAGACACCCCCCAGGAGAGTAAGGCAGTGACACCAGCAACGCTAACGGAGAAGTCACGCGAATATCAGTGCTTCATCAGTGCAGCACCAGCTGTGCTCCAGTAACAGGGATGAGCCAGAGCATAAAATCCCACCTCTGAAATAGCGCTGCCTAACAGGAGCCCCGTCAAGATGAGGAGCTGATCAATATGAGTGGGGAAAAGAAAAACTAAAAAAAAAAAAAAAAGCCATCAGCAAATTTTACTTGCACAAGTGAAGTTCAAGCGAGATTCATTCACGTCTTGTTTGAAATCTCATCTGCGCTTTACAAAAAGATGAAACATCCCCGAGGCTCTCAGTCTCGCAGGGAATACAAAACCTTTAGTGCTACAGCTTGCCTATGGCCCAGCTGCTCTGCTCTCTGAATGGTTGAGGGGAACAAATAAATATAGCCATCCTCAGCCCAAATATTGCAGGGTATTTTGCTCCAGCACTGGTACGTGCGTCAAAAGGCCCAAAGCCAGAAGGAAAATGGTACCAGCAGTCAGATTTTTGTCTGCAGACTTCAGATCTGTAAGGAAATTGGCCTTGGACTGCCACCGTAACTCTCCGAGGTTTCAAAACATGCGCTGGGTGATGAATTCTGCCTCGTTATAATGAAGACGCAATGAAATCTCTGCTTGATTTATCTCCCTGGAGTTGAGTTAGCACTTCTTGATCACCAAAATATGGCTGCAGTAAAAGCAAGACTTACAGAAATGGGCCACAAACACGAAGCCCAAAACAGTCAGTTCTAGAAAGGTTACATTTCCTACTTCTCTTACTCTTGAAAAGCAACCAAAACCTCTCAGGGAACCAAGAGAAACAACCAGATGCTTGGAAGATTCTTTACAAAGGTGACAGCCTGGGGAAATACAACGCGTGCAACTCACCAACCCCTTCATCCATTGGTCCTGAACTTGAAGCTGCCTTCCTCCAAGCACAGCCCAACTTCTTGGGGCTGGCAACAACTGCCACATCTTGGATGGAGCATTTAATCATAGAGTAGAATCATAGAATGGTTAGTTGGAAGTGACCTTAAAGACCATCCAGTTCCAACCTCCTTGCCAAGGGCAGGGACACCTCCCACCAGACCAGGTTGCTCAAAGCCTCATCCAACCCTGCCTTGAATTTCCTACCATGCCTCCCTCCCTTTCTCTTCCTCCTTCTCAAGTGCCAAAGAAAAGGTGGGGAGAGACTTGGCAGGTGGTGCCTGGGTATCTGAGGCACCAGCTTATCTGCGTCCCCACCACAGCACCGTAGTAAATTGCTTGTTGATAAATGAGGCTATTTAGGAGCAAGTGATGCCAGCATTACGGTTATTAATGACGCCGACGTGGAGAGACATTTAAGAGCGGCCCCATGTTCTATTGTCCTTTCGAGTATGAGTAATGGGGCACTTCAGCTACGAGGCTTCAAAACCAGCTTGGGCTGTTCAACAACAGAAACAAAATAAGACCAAGGGAAATGGATGGAGTGCATTGGACTGATGACTTCAAAGCGCTGATAGAGCTCCTTCAGTATTAGCTCCTCCAGTCTTTAGATGAAATTAAACCAGGAGCATTCCCCTTTTCCATCCACCAGAGCTCTTCCACTCACCCCTGCAAGATCCTAGCAGCCGGAACACAACACACAGCACACTCTTCTCCCAATCGATGGTCCAGTGCAGCAGACTCACCCACATAAAAGGGAAAAGTCAAGCCACAACAGCCTAAGTTGGGAGCAGCACCGGTCCAGCTGTACTTGCAGCACGTGGTACACCCCGGAGCACAGCAAGGGTGATATTTGTTGAAGCCTGGGAGGCTTTCACAGGGCCATTACCTCACTTTGCACGTCACAGATGTCTAAATGTGGCCAGGAGGACGATGAGCAAGAAATAAAGAGGCTGTTTATTGCAAGAGGAAACCTTGGAACAGAGCTCTGCAGTCGCTGGTGGGAGTGCAAGGCAGAGCGCACAAGCACACAGCTGTAAACTTGTTTCTGAGTTAATATACCCACGAGTGTTTTTCCTTTCCTATGAAAGCATACTCTTCTGCAAACAAACATCTGGAGAGCTCTGTTACAGCTGGACCATTATCCCTAGTGACTAAAGCATTCAATTAATTTAGCCTTTCTCATTTGTGAGTTGTCTGCAAATAGACTGGGGTTTGCAGGAATCTATTTGTTATTTGAATATATTCAGTGAATGGTTTATTAAAAACATATTTCAGACAAAGGACTTCTTGCTAACTGCTTCTACAACTGTCGCTCTGAGGGTTGGCAACTGGCTGTACACACCGTGGAAATGGTCACCGCGGTCAGGTGGGAACGCCTTTGCGTCTTGATGGAATGCAGCCTACCTCCAGAAAGAGCTTTCCAAGGGTCTGTGGAAGCACCTGCAGAAAAAACATATCCCGGTGCAAACGCACAGCATTCAGCCTGCCTGGGTTTCCTCAAAAACCACAAAACGACTCGCGCCGAAGTTGTCACAGAGAGAACAAGGACAGCGTCGGATACTACAATTAATTGACTTTATGCAAAAAACACCAGGGAAAACAGCTCCTGGTAGCTTCCACAACACCTTGCAAGCATCCATGGGACTCCGTATTCAGTATCCTCTCTGCCCAGGTGCATTTTGTCTCAAAACTCCAGGGAGCACTTGCTGCAGGAATTTCATCACAGCAGCAAGAGAAAATGGGGTGAGAAAGGATGTAGCGAAGGGCTATTTCCAAGACTGATGGAATCCCTCGGGCTAGCAACAAGCCCAAACTCGTCCTTGCCTGCGTACCACAAATCGTAGCCTACACAGTACAAGTGACATGTCTGAAACCACAAATCCTCCTAGAAGAACAGTTTCAGCCTTCCACACAGTGTGGCTCCAAGGCAGTCGTCCCATTTGCTGCCCCCAAGCTTTGCTCCAGAGATTTTTGGCAGAGGGCAAGGGGCAACACAACACCCTAGTTAAGTCTTTACTTAGTAACAAGGCCATTTTTATGTTTTGGACAAAAACCCCTAGGTTTTTCCATGTTCTTTGTCACCCTGTTAAGAAGGCAGAGAAGCAAAAGGTGCACAGGGAAGCAACGATGCTTGCAAAACCCTCGCGTTGCAGACCTGAAGCTACACGGGGTGAGGCAGATGAACAGCAGCAGGCAGGACTCTGTCCCAGGGATGCCAGCAGGGCTCAACTTTCCTCCACCACTCACTCATATAAGCTCTCATTTCTCTATAGTGTTATATTCACTTTAGGGACGGGCAGAAGACCAGCCAGATGACCCAACGTTAAGAGATACCAGGTGGAAGACCTTGTGTTCCTGGTCCTTCACCCCACCGCGCTTCCACCTTCAACACTAGGCTTTCCAAGATCTCCACCCAAGTCACGGTGTCAGTCACCCCAAGAGGACCCCCAGCCCATAGCATACATCAGCCTGGGACATCCCCTGTGGCCAAGGTGACCTGCGATAGCCTGGCTGCATCCAGCTCTTTCTGCAAGGTGGATCAGAGCTGCAAGCAGTGGCTGAGCCTGTGCATCCTTTGCCTGGTGTCGAGACCAGCCCGCACTCAAAAAAAAAACCACCTCCCTTAGTCATACGTAAAAACAAATAAACTTTTAAAATCCAAGCTGAAAAAAAACCCCTCCATGCTAAATCCCAGCTGCCGGGTTGTTTGAAGGCAAAAAGAAAGCAATCACTGAGGTTTCACAGACTGTTCTAAAAGTGGAAATCCATGAAGAGAAAAGTGATCCAATAAGTCACAGTTTTAGGCTTTTTCTTTCAATTGCTCAAAGTAAAGACTTTCAAAGCTTCTCTTTCTCCTGAAGCCCTGATTGAGGGAGAAACAGGTATTGACCACCGAATTTAGCGTCTACTTGCCAACAGCTACTTGTACAGATCAGAGACAAGTCCCAGCCACCTCTGCCCCAACAGCTGCGTCACATACATTGGGTACTTTTCCAGCCCCTTTGGCAGCACCAGCCTCTAACTTGCATGCAAAACCAGCCCCTTCACAGCATCTCAGAAACCTCCTGTGCTTATCAAGTGTCTTCTGGCGATCCACACTCACGCTGCCAGCTCCTGCAGGCAAATTCGGCTTCCTTCTCTTGAAGGGCTTCGCTGCTCTGAATAGCACTGCACTGCAAACACCTGCCAGAGGGACCAAGGACCCAGTCTGTAATCACAGAATCACAGAATGATATGGGGTTGGAAGGGACCTCTGGAGATCATCTAGTCCAACCCCCTGCCAAAGCAGGGCCACCCAGAGCAGGTCCCACAGGAACGTGTCCAGGTGGGGTTTGAATGTCTCCAGAGAAGGAGACTCCACCACCTCTCTGGGCAGCCTCTCCCAGGGCTCTGCCACCCTCAAAGTGAAAAAGTTCCTCCTCATGTTGAGGTGGAACTTCTTATATTCAAGTTTGTGCCCACTTCCTCTTGTCCTGTCACTGGGCACCACCGAAAAAAGACTGGCCCCATCCTCTTGACACCCACCCTTTAAGTATTTATAGGCATTGATCAGATCCCCCCTCAGTCTTCTCTTCTCCAGACTAAAAAGACCCAAGTCCCTCAGCCTTTCCTCCTAAGACAGATGCTCCAGGCCCCTCATCATCTTTGTAGCCCTCTGCTGTACCCTCTCCAGCTCCCCAGTTCCCTTCTGGAACTGGGGAGCCCAGAACTGGACAGTGATACCTGCTCAGAGCATCATTCATAGAATGGTTAGAGTTGGAAGGGACCTTAAAGATCATCCAGTTCCAACCCCCCTGCCCTGGGCAGGGACACCTCCCACCAGACCACGTTGCTCCAAGCCCCATCCAGCCTGGCCTTGAACCCCTCCAGGGATGGGGCAGCCACAGCTTCTCTGGGCCACCTGTTCCAGTGTCTCACCACCCTCACAGCACAGAATTTCTTCCTAATATCTAATCTAAATCTATCCTCTTCCAGTTTAAAACTGTTACTCCTCATCCTATCAGCAAGTAACAAGCAAGCTTCTTATTTTAAAGTAGGGTGCAGCACGTTAGAGTTTGTGGCTCTCCCATGAAGAAGAGCAGGGTCTAAACCATGGGTGCCTCCCCCCACAAGCGTACAATGGAAGCATGGACAGGGCAGCTCAGTGATAAGGGTTGTAACTGGGAAAACCCGTTCCAGAGAGTTGAACCTTTCCCTGAGCTGTTTTACCACTTGGATGGAGAAAATCCACCCTGCTCTCTCCGTCTGAAACAATGATTTACAGACGGTGAGGCCACGGCCGGCTATTTAGTCCTATAAAATTCCCTCGAGTCTTCGTGCATCAGGCCTGAAAGGATGAGCAATCCTGCAGCCCCAGGGGCATTGCCCCAGTATTTGGCAGGTGCTGTCAACCTCCATAGCGTGAGACACAGCTGAAAACCCCAAAGAACAACCTCAGCCTATATTCAACTCCACCAAACCAACCATGCCACAGGGAATTTACAGCATTTCATTAGGGTCGTTGAGTGTTTTCCTACCATCAGTAAAAAACGCAGCTCTCTTCCTCCATCCCATTAAAAGACAGCCCTTCTTCTTCTCCATCTCTCTTAGTTGTCCTTTATTCTAGCTTTTGTCCTTGGCAGGATGTAGAGAGAGCACCCTGGCCTAGGTAGCTCCCAAAATTTCCTCAAATTTAGGCTGAGATTCTATGTGTCATTATTAGAGAGTGCTAATAAGCCTTATTAACGAAGAGTGAATGCAAAAGGAATAAGGGAAGGATTTTCCCAGGACCCAAAGTGCAAGAAATTCATAACTAACTTAATACCTGTTCCAATAAGAGATACTCAGCCTGAGTCTATTTTAAAACCAGCCTGACTCTTTCCATAAGAAAAATAAAGGGGAGGAAAAAAAGAAAAAGAAAGAGATACTCTTTTCCTCTTTGAGAATTATTCATGGAGAAAGTCACAAAAACCCAAAAGAAAATAATGTCACTGCTTGCAACAGGGTTGTCCTCCTGCAGCGGGTGAGAACTGGCTGGATGTTATTTGCCACTAACACGGCACTGAAGTGGCACCAACCCTTGCAAAGGCAACCCCCCAAACCCTGGGCAACTCTGGGGCTCAGGACCGCTGTGCAGCTGGAATTCATCCCATGGGGAGAATTCCAGGGCTCCCGACCTGAGCCTCCTTACCCCAGATATTTTCAAGCCATTAAAGACCTCGTACAAACCTCTTCCTTCTTTTTCAACTCGCGTCTCTCGCACGTGGCACAATCCCAGCCTTCTCGGGTTTTGGGATGCCTGTGCACGCTCCCAGCTGAGGATGTTCTCCCATCTGCCCCACGTACCCCCCAAGTGTGCTCACGGGGTTCCTTCAACCTCCCCGCTTGCAGCAACAGCCCTCCGACATGCCTCCAAAATGACTGATGAGTCAGTACGTTGTTTTTGAGCAACTCACGTGCCTCGTCAGCATGCAGGATGACAGGCCTTGGGAACCTGGGCATTAATATGGGAGATTTATAGTCAAATCTGTCACGGTTGGGGAAGCTTTTTCCCCAAGAACTACTCTGCCTGAAGGTCACTTTTCCTGGGCAATAAGTGCAAAGAAACTTTCTCAGCCACCTTGGCCCCCAACGATGGAACCACGGGAGAGCAGGGGAGGGGGATGGCCACCAGCAAACACGGTCAGCCTCGGGCTGCCGTGGAAGCCCCACTGATCCCATCTGTTGGGTGGGAAGGCACGCTTTGCCAGCAGAGCCCCAGCTGCAGCCTCACACCAGGGAGTAAAAGCACATCCCGGTTTGAGAGCCACGCCTCCTCCCAAACTCCGCATCCTCGATGGATTGGGTCCGTATAACCAGGCAGAGAAAAAGAGAGCCCACCATCTGGCCCAGCACAGCAAGTCTCACCTGCTCGTATTTGAGCTGAGAGGTTTGCAAACAATATCCACTCCCTCCAACCCTTCTCGGGCAGGGATGGGGAATCCATTCCCACAAGACGTTTGATGCATGAGGCTACATCTGCCTGTGCACAAATACCGTCAAGGAGTTCATGGATGCTGCTGTTTGCTTATATTTCACTGTCAGCACCACGCAATTATTTTTGCAGCGTGGCTGGTACTGCCGCTCCAACGGCCAACAGGTGCCATAGAAATGGGGGTAAACCTTAAAAATACAACTCCATCCGGCGCCTTAACAAAAACCCACAGATTTGTCATCCAAAGACAGCGCAGCCACACTGCGCGATCTCTCTAGGATGGGATTTCCCCCTAAAGATTTCCCAGACCTTCCTCTGGTGCCGGCAACATACCAGCGAGCTGTCTCTTCTCCCTCAAAGCAGGGTCAATCAGCAGAGCAACCACCCACGGCTGTTATCTGAAGTACAGGCTGTCTTGTCACTGTTGTACCAGCACTGCGGACGGGTGGGCTGGTGGCAATGGGAGGTTTCAAGGATTGGTGGTGGTGGGGAAAGCCCCAGGGTTGACACAGCAGGGGAATATGTTACTACTACTGCTCCTCTGTTTCCATTCATCAGAGATTAGAGCTGATCGACTGCCGGGGTCAGCAAATTCAGCTGGGAAAATGCTCACCGAGAGCTTCCTCTGTCCTTCAAAAGTTTGTGTCCCTGACTCCCCAAGCACAGCTTGGGTCTGATCAACCACTGGATTTGCTCTGGCCAAAGGAAATGCTGGACTGCACGCATCTCTGGGTAGGTTGCTCACATGTATCAAAGGCTGTAAAAGCACATAAAGAACCTATCTGCAGACTGATTTTGGATGGGTAGCTGGCCATGAAGCTCAGGCTCCCTCACCAGACCTGCACCCCCAAAAATTGGGCTACCTCCTGCTCTCTCCATTTCTTATTCTTCCTCCTTTCTAACTGGTTTTGAAAGCAGGCGTTTGACTGTGGTGTCAGACTCTCCATGAAGAAGGTAAAGAAGGCTATGGGAAAACCTATAGGCTTTTTAAGCTACGAAGGTTTTGGGGACTGACTTACCCAGAATTTGCCTTTGTCCCTGTTGTAGACCAAAGCATTTGGGACAAACAGGGGAGCACTGACCCTATAATTTCTGAGCACGCTGAGGACATGGATATGAAATCCATTCACAGCCTTTCTGCTGCTATTCTCTTCTCCCCACTGAGGCTGATGACAGACACGGGAGGAGCTGGTGAGGAACGAGTCAAGAAGTCCAGCCATTTGCAGGTGCAGTGAGCCTTAGAGCAGGTAGAGGCAAAAATCCTAGCGGGAGCTACTACAGGCTGGGTGGCAATTTCATAGACCAGCAGCTCAAGCAAATCAAATAAACCAGCCCCAGCCAGGACTAGCTGGAGAGTTGGAAATGGACCGGCAGCAAAAAAACTTGGTGGTCTGCCAGAGGCAAAGCCCACCATGCATATGGACAAGAGCCAGGGCCACACGAGGGTCCCACCTGAACCTCACAGGATGCCCTGAAAAGATGCTCTCGGCGAGATGGTTTCCAAGAGAGGCTCTTCTCTGCACATCACTTTCCTGCCCGAGTTTCTCAGGGCTCGTCTAAAAGCCAAACCTTTTTCTCAAGCCCCCAGAAATCCCCGACAGGAGGATGTCTGTTGGGAAAGCTGCCTTGGATAAAAAGAAACTCTGTGGTCCTCTTTCAAGCACACGTCAGGATGGGCTGAGGTGCTTGTGTTGCTCATCCCTTTGCTGGCAGAACGGATCAGTTCCAACAAGGAAGTCTCCTGAGGTTTATAGTCAGGGCAATGTGAATAATTCCAACGAAGTTTCATCTAAACACGAGAAGGAACTTCTTTGAGGGTGGAAGAGGCTGCCCAGAGAGGTGGTGGACTCTCCATCTCTGGAGACATTCCAAACCCTCCTGGACACGTTCCTGTGCAACCTGCTCTGGGTGGACCTGCAGGGGGTTGGACTAGATGATCTTCACAGGTCCCTAACAATCCCTGCCATTCTGTGATTCTGTAAATCATTAGTCAATTTTGGCCATCCCTAACAATGAGCTGCCTGAAAGCAGCCCACAGATTGCTCTAACGTATTCTTACTTAAAACAATAATCTCTCTGGATAATTCTTAGTCTCCAGCTTGTTTGGACAGCACAGACCGTAAAACCCGAGTTGTTTTAGAAGGATACAATGGACAGTGTTCCCTTTCTTCCCTTGCCTGAGCCATCAGATCAAGTTCACAGGAAATTCCCTTCCAGAGATTCCCTTTCTATTAGTACTGCTGGCAACATCCGTGGAATACTCCTGCCTGCGACCTGTGCAGGGAGCTCCCAGGTTAAAAAAATCCAATCCCCACAAACAAGCCCGTCCTTCGCAACGCTTGTCCAACTTGTCACAAAATCAAAGACCCACAGCAATACTCTGTCAGGGAAAGAGACTCCCTAAAGCCAGTCAGAGGGCTGTACAAATGGTGACAGACAAACCGCTTCATCATCCTGTGCTCAGGGTGCTTTCCAGGCTGGCTCGGGTGCCCTTGGATAAAAGGCATGGAAGAGAACAGGGATAAAATCCTGTCCCTCTACAAATCCTTTCCCTCCACATCTACCTTTGCCCTCTACAACTCCCTGAAAGGAGGGTGCAGAGAGGTGGGGGTTGGCCTCTTCTCCCAAGGGAAGAAGGACAGGAGCAGAGGAAATGGTCTGAAGTTGGGGCAGGGGAGGTTTAGATTAGATATTGGGAAGAATTCCTTTCCTGAGAGGGTGGTCAGGCACTGGAACAGCCTGCCCAGGGAGGTGGTGGAGTCACCATCCCTGGAGGGATTTAAGAAACGTGTAGACGTGGCACTTCAGGGCATGCTCTAGTGCCCGGGATTGTTGGGTTGTGTCTGTTTGTGGGCATTTTGTCCCTTCCAACCATGAAGATTCTGTGATTCTGTGAAAACATATAGTAAAGACATTTGAAATTCATTTAAGAGTTCCAAGAGCAAACATGCTTTACTACAACTTCCCCTTCAGGACAACAGCCATCCTTTTTCTCTNCTGAGCTCCAGGACCCCTCTCAAACTCTCCCAAGCAGCCAGTGGGTGACCTGCCCGCCTCCCCCTTGGCATCAGCTCGCAGCTCGGCGATGCCGGAGTGCCCAGTCCTTTCCACCTCACCTGATCAGTCGCTCGCCTGCTCATTCACAGAATCACAGAATCTTCTAGGTTGGAAAGGACCTTAAAGATCATCTTGTCCAACCGTTAACCTAATTTTGACAAAGATAAACACCCACACAACAAACAAAAAG